>JAPZVO010000387.1:0-42597 GCA_029962745.1 Echinometra lucunter
TACTGGTCATTTCAATCCCATCTTATTTCTAAATTGCTCTGAAAGCCCGACCAGAAAAAGCTGAGAGGCATTATGCCCCTATTTTTTTTTAATACCAAAGACCAGTAAATGGCAAAGTTCATAAATGGTATGCTGCAGAATTAGTAGTGATAATTTCTTTCATTCTTCAATCATAATAATCATCACCATTTTAATGTCCTTTTCCAAATCTAATATCTGCTAGTAGCTACTGAAATCCTTGCATCTGATTAATCTCGATTCATTTGCAAGTCTACGTTTGCATCTATCTTGGAGCATGTAACTATCTATAGTGTATCAACTGCTTACAACCAGGGACTCTGACAAGGAGATTTAACGTCATATTTCAGCAATTTAGATGAAAATCTTTGGACAGATGTCTCATGGAAATTGGAGGGCAACTTTTACTGTAGTCCCAGATCTTCAGTTTCGTGTCTCTATTTTTCATCGACGTTTTTGCTCAGCGGTCTATAGTACATCGTCATCTCAATAGTAGCTTTCTTCACCATCAAGCTCCTGCTATTCATTACCTGCTTTTTAGTCTTGGATACTTTCGCCATAATCCTCAAGTACTTTTGTGCCTTCGGCTTTAGTTTGCTTCAATAACTTACAACAATCCTACATCAGTATGCCACCGAAAGCGAAAACGGCCATAATCGCAGAAGTCATTCAGGAGTTAATGGTGAATGAGGAGTTTATGGGCAAGATGAAGGAAACAGTTAAATCGCTCGTCAAAGATGCTGTCGACAATGCATACCAGCGACTGTCCGACTCAATTGAACGGAACGAAGGATTACTTCATGAACTGCAGATAAAGATCGACAACAAAGAGCGAGAACTTGACCGACTGCAGAAATTACTCGATCGACATGCTAATCAACTGGAAATGCTGTCATCCTCACACAATGATCAAGAACAATACACGCGACGTAACTGTCTTCGCATATTCGGTGTTGAGGAGAAAGCAAATGAGGACACAGACAAACTTGTATGTGACCTTGCCTCAAGCCGTCTTGGTGTAAACTTATCGAAAGCTGACATCGATCGCTCTCACAGGATCGGAAAGCCCAAGGTGGGCCATCATCAGCGCCCTCGTCAAATAATCGTCAAGTTTTGTAGTTATAAACAGAGAAGTGATGTGATCAAACAAAGGAGAAAGTTGAAAGGCAGTGGAATCACGATCCAGGAGGATTTGACCAAGCAGAATCAGGCTTTGTACAAGGCTACATACGGACACGCAAAAGTGGACACTGCTTGGACAATTGATGGCAGAATATTTGCCTTAGTGAAGGCGACCGGAGGAAAAACGGTAAAAAAACACATAACATGTCATCAAGATTTATCTAATTTATAGTCACAATTACATCCATGTATGCCATAAAATATATGTGACGTGTCACCGCGATGCCCTGGGGAGGTCGCGCATCTTGTTAAACATGAGCATGGAAGGGGAAGTACAGTACTTGGAGTGAAAAGTGTAGGTGTTCAAACTTTGTAGCATGTGAGGGTCATAGCACTTCTGGTTTGGGGGGACACTTCATTTTCATACTTTAATGTTGAGAGAGTCTGGCGCTTTTCTTACCTTGGGGTGTCGTGGTGACGGGTCTATGAACGATTAACAATTTATAATTTGTATATTGTACATGTAGCCTACCATGTCTATAGTACGTGGTCCCTGGAAGTAATACTTTTCAATATCCAAATTTTTCGAATTCTGTTACCATTTTTATGGTTTTGACTGTGTTACGTTACTTTTTGTATAATGTTGATTTATTTTTTAGATTTTTTGCGCTTTTTTTGGTATACTTATTAAGATTTTCAGGATTATTTTCCTGTGCTTTGTCGTTACTTACAGTAGTGTCTGATTTACATTACCTTTTGATTCATTTTGAATTCGTTATATGTTATCCGTAGTTTGTCTCTTTGTCAATGGTGAAAGACTGTGATTTAACTGGTATGCAATTGAATATAAACACTACGATTGATGTAAACTCAAATTCTAACAATGATATAAATACTGCTTACTGTTTTCCGTTCGGAGAAATCGACGATAGGGAGTTTGAATCTTTGTTCTCTCACACCTGCCAGTTTGAAGGTGTACCCGGTAACTTTGATAAAGATTATGAAATCTTCACTGATGAAGAGTGTGAGGACTACAGCCCAACACCCAGTGTAAAATATTATTTGTCTTCTGAATTTAACGAAAACATGAATGATTCAACAGTAAATAATTTCAGTGTGATCCATTTTAACGCAAGAAGCTTGTTCCGGAATTTTGAACAAATACATAGTTTTCTTTCTACCATTCGATTTAAGTTTTCAATCATTGGAATATCTGAGACTTGGATAAATTCAGGCTCAGATGCCCCCTTCACAATCGAAGGCTATAAATTCATACACGTCGACCGGCCTAAAGGCCGTGGTGGTGGAGTTGGGCTGTTTGTCCGGGAAGATTTAAACTACAAACTTTATGAGTTTTCTCAACAATGTGATGGTGTTGATTTTCTTTGTATTGAAATTGCTCGTAAAACATCAAGAAATATAATGGTAGGGATTCTTTATCGTCAACCAAAATCTGCCGTGCCAGCATTTACTTCCTTTTTTGATAAGTTAATTAATAATAATGATATAAAACATAAATATGCATTTTTCATGGGTGACACGAATATTGACTTATCCAAGAAAAACACTTGTCCACCAATATTTGATTTTGTTAACACAGTAGTTTCATCTGGTTTCCATCCTTTGATAGACAGACCAACCCGGGTCAATGCCAATTCAGCAACGATTATTGATAATATATATACAAATGTTTTTAACAACTCCAATATGTCAGGTATTTTTATAACAGATATATCTGACCACTTTCCAATTTTTTATATTTCAAATTTCTCAGATATTCCAAAAAATGATAATCTCAAACCATGTACATGTATGTATAGACAAATTTCTACCGAAAACCTCAATTCTTTGAAGACTGATCTCTTAGCCGTTGATTGGTCAAATGTTTATCTAGAAAGTGACCTAGAGAGGGCGTACGATTTATTCTTGGAAACATTCACTAAGTTATACAATAAGCACCTACCCATTCGCACAAAAAACTTAAATAAACGCAAACGAAATAGAAAACCATGGGTATCTCCTGACATTCTGAAACTTATCTCCAAGAAAAACAAATTATATAAAATATACATAAATTCTACGCTTCCAATTAATTATGAAAAGTATAAAAAAATCCGAAACAAAGTTACCACATGTTTGCGTCGTGCAAAGAAAGATTATTACTTTAAGAAATTTGATTATATAAAAAACAATTCTAAACAAACATGGACACTAATAAACAGTGTCTTGGGAAAACAAAAGGCTTCACTTAATAAAGATAACACTTTTTTACACAATGGTTCTTATGTTAATGATCCCCGTGAAATTGCAGAGTGTTTTAATGAACATTTTGTTACAGTTGGTTCAAATATTAGTGATAATGCAAATAACTATTGTCAATCTTTTCATTCGTATATGAATGAACCAATTTATCATACTTTGTTTTTTAATCCAGTCACAGTGGAGGAGATAATAGAGATTGGAAAGTCACTTAAATCTGGAAAGAGTAGCGGTTTTGATGATGTTGATCCGTCCGTTGTAAAATATGTATTACCTTGTATTGTTGAACCTCTTCTTTATATTTTCAATGCTTCACTTAGTAATGGCTGTGTACCCTCCAAACTGAAAATTTCTAAAGTTGTACCGGTATTTAAAAAGGATGATCCAAGCTTATTTACCAACTACCGTCCAATTTCAATTCTACCTTGTCTTTCAAAAATTTTAGAGAAACTAGTTTTTAATAGACTTTATGGATTTTTATTGCAACATAATTTACTGTATGACAGTCAGTATGGTTTTCGCCAAAATTATTCTACAGACATGGCTGTTATTGAAATTCATGATAGAATTGTTAAAGAACTAAATACTGGTAAAGAAGTTGTAGGCGTGTTCATGGATCTGTCAAAGGCTTTTGACTCCCTTTCACATGATATTTTATTACAAAAAATGCAATACTATGGTGTCCGTGGTGTATCATTTGATTGGTTTAAGTCTTATTTATCAGATAGAGAGCAATTTACTGTACATAATAAAATCAATTCGTCTTTCAGATGTATAAAAACGGGTGTACCTCAAGGATCAATACTTGGGCCTTTACTATTTTTAATTTATATCAATGATATTGTAAATTCTTGCCAAAATTCTCATTTTATTCTTTATGCAGATGACACCTCACTTCTTGCCTCTCATGATGATATAAATGTTTTAATTGAATTATTGAACAGAAATCTTGCTAAAATACATACATGGTTCAAGTGCAATAGACTTTCATTAAATATAGATAAAACCCAATGTGTTGTTTTTAAAAAGAAAGGCGTGCAATATAATTACGACAATCTTTCTCTCAAAATCGATTCAACTTGTTTAAAGTTCCATGAATCAGTAACATTTTTAGGTGTAGTATTAAATTGCAATCTATGTTGGAATGATCATATTAATTTAGTTCGTCTTAGAGTTTCACGTTTTATTGGAATTTTGAACCGACTGAAATGTGAATTACCCTCTTATGTATTGTTTAATCTTTACAATGCCCATATTTTATCCCACATTTCATATTGCAATTCAATTTGGGGAAATACGCATTCTTGCCACCTACAAAAATTGACTATACTTCAAAAGAAAGCAATTCGTATCTGTACGAAATCAGATTTTAATGCACCAACATCTCAATTATTTAAATCATTATGCACGCCAAAATTGCAAGATATTAATAAAATTCAAATTGCTTCAATTATGCAACGTTACTACACAAAAACTCTGTCTCCATATTTAATGAACATGTTTTCAATCAATGCCAATATTCATATTTATAATACAAGATCAATCAATAAATTTCATCGTTGGACGTATTTGAATGATAGGTCAAAATATTCATTACGCCATACTGGCCCAGCTTTATGGAATAGTCTGAATTTGAGAAAATTAAATATACAATTCAATAATATATTCAAAAGGCAATTTAAAAAAGAATTGATATCTACCTACTGAATTTTTTACTTATATTTATTTTCCATGCTTTGTTGAATTAGTCTTTCATCTGTTTTAATATGAATTTGTTGTGCGTGTGTGTGCGTGCGTGCGTGTGTGTGTGTGTGTTTTAATTATGTCATTTATGGTTACATTTGACTGCAATATTGGTACACTATCACAACTAAAGCTACAGCTATAATATCAAACAACAGCCGTTCGATAATTTCGGGTATGTGCAATTTAACAAGCCTTTTCAAGGGCTTTCTACGTACACACCCTTTTCCATTCATTTTTTCAATAATTATTTTGTTTAAAATGCAATGTACATCTGTACCAACAATTTTAGTTGTATCTCTGTTTTGTCAACATGTGTAATTTTGTTCTGTATTGCCTGTTTCTTGTCTATGTATCTTTTTTAATGAATTGGAAATAAAGATTGAATTTGAATTTGAATTTGAATTTGAATTTGAATTAATTCCAATTTACTCATATTTTACATCTATGATAGATGTAAAGAGAAACTTGGAGAGAAATTGGAGGAGGAAAATTTTGTCTAGGTGCACGGGCTCAAACAAGAAAAGGGATGCATCAATTCTACGTGTGTGTAAAATTGGGTTGGATTGCTATGGATCGTCCATATTTCTAATTGCGTAACTTTTTTTCCCAGATTTCCATTACGTAGGTAAAAAAATAAGATAAATTGTAATGAAATAATTGGAACCCAAAGTATCCTACTTCAAACAAAATACAAAATCGTACACTCTAATTTCTTTTAAAATACATAATATCTAAAAGGACTGAGGAGTGACAACATTTTCAAAATGGTTGATTAACACTTTGAATCCAGCATGTTCAAAAGTTTTAATATACCATGATTAATGATATCACCAGTATTCAAGCTTTGATAATAGTTATGAAATGATATCGATCTTAATGTTTTAAACAAGTTAATAGACGAGCAAACACTACTTTTGAAATACATGTATGTATATCATCATTCATGAATCATTCACTTCTCACCTCGTTCATATTCTCTAATTCTACCGATTAATATCAACAAATATTGCCTAAAATATAATTGCTGCTGATTTATTATCTACTGTTTGGTAAGCTTTACATTATATGAATATTTGCCTTCATTTTAGACATTTACATCATAAAAACATAGTCGTTGATCTGTTTAGTTACTTTCAATATCGCTGCATATAATTATGTACATTTCTTTTCTAGATATAACAAAACCATGGTAAACATGATACAGTATGCCTCTATAATATGCCACACCCTAAAAAGCCTGAATGGGTAAACATGGAAAAAAGTGTCAAAAAGTGATGGTTTCAGACCAACGTCTGCTCAATAGTGTATGCCGCACTTCAGTGATATCTGCTAAAAATTGAAGCAAAAAAGTGAATGTAATCGGAAAACTTACCACAACAAATCAACATGAAAATCTGTTAAAACTGCAATCATTATGGATCATTTTTACCCAGTATTTTTTTTACCATGTACTTGAATATAAATGACTGAAAGAGAAGCACTGCATACTGTCATATCATTTCCATATCAAAACATTCTGCGCACAAATCCTATTTCTAGAATGTTCATCGCGGTTACATGAAAGGTGTATATACACGTTATTAAGAAATATAATAGTCGGAAGAAAAACTTAAAAGAATAATATTAAGGAGTATACGATTACTCAAGAAATCATTCCATCAATGTGGCATTAATGTTGAAGATTACACCTCTTCCGATATGACCTAAGCCTTTACGGGCAATCCACGACAGCCACAACTTAAGTTTACACAAACACGGCAGAATCAAGAAACGGCCTTGGAGACAGCCAAGCTGTAGGCCTTTTCTTTCAAAACTATATTAAATCTATTAATGCCCTGTATGTTGTTCACATACAGTATCTGTCTCTACAAAGCATCACTTTATTCTTCCTGATCAGGTTTCTTGTCTTGGCCTATGGGGGCACTCAGATTCAGGTAGCTCTACGTGTTGGTATTGAGATCTTGATAAGGGTGTCAATATGGGTGTCAGAAATTAATACTCACCCGCTTGGGACATCACCATCATTATCATAATTAATATAGTGTGGTAAACATGTTTTGCGGATTAATTGCTTTTCATGGTTTTCATGGTTTTCATTGCTAGTAGGCGGCGGAGACCGTTGATACGCCGTAGGCCTGTCGTCCACTCCTGCTTCTCTAGTAAGCTCCGTAGTCATAGTAGTGGAGTTAGTACTCGGCTGATTCCTGATTGATAAAGATATACACATATAAAGTATAAATACACTTCCCCGACAAAGAAAACAATCGAAAATAAATTCGGTAAAATTTCGCTAATATTCCGTATAAAGGTAACATCCTCTTTAATGAAATGTAAACTTATATCTGGTAAGACATTACTGTAGATAAAGTCTGTCCAATTTGGTTAGAATTCATGCAAGAAAAATGTGCATATCAACTTTTAACCAAACGTGAGTACAATTCAGGTGCTAAATGGGAAACGCCGTAGAATGCAAAGGTCAATGTGATTGGATTACCATAGCCCTATGCAGGTCCATAAAACGGTATAGCCTTTAACCACGACTGCCTGCTAGCCCTTTTTTTTTCCTCGAGAGCGATGAACGCAGAGAGCGGAAACTGCAAAGAAAAGAGCTAGCAGGCAGCCGCGATTAAAGGCTACAAAAAGGGCGACAAGTTTGAATGCTACCCAGAAGGCGATTTTTTTTTCAGAGGATGGGAAATTACTAGAGGAAAATCAACGCACCTGTTTGGCTTATAAACACTTGGCGTGGGTGTCATTTTAATAGTTGTTTGTTGCAAAACTACCGCAAAACGTACGCATGAACTTCATGAATAGGGGCTTGTATTAATCTCCTCCTCCTGTCGAAACTTTTACGACTATGAAAAATTTTTAAACTGTAAAAAAGGAGATAACCAACTTGCTCATAATTAACATATGGAATCAGTTATTTTCGGTCTCAATTTTGTGTTTTCCAAATTGAAAAAAAAAAGTAATTGGTTGTTCTTAATTCTGAAATGTGGCCTCATCATAAAAGTATTGCCAACTTTGAAAGATTCACATATTAAAGTTTTCTTTGTGTGACCATAAATTATATCTCAGTATTAAACTGTTCTGCCTACTGATAGCTTATCCATTGTAGCAGAGTTACTCAAAGCATGAATAGACGGAATATCATGCTCGTTAAACCGAGATATGATTTACATTACAACTGAATCACACCTATCTCAAAAGTTTAAGCCAGTCAGGTGAGTCAATTTTCCTCTACTGACTTTCCCTTCGGAAAAAAAAGAATCGCCCCAGGAGCGGACAATGTGCATTGTAATGTGTGGAATAGTATCTGCATTCAGTTACTGCATAATACTTGGAGGTGCTTTGGACAGCTTTTCCTGGTAGGGGCTTTATAGAAAACTATTATCAATGTATCAAGAAGATAAGTAGATTGGTAGAAAATGCTTCTTGATAATAGTTACAATATCTTTTCAACGGGACGGAATAACATTTATAGCTCATCATGCATTAGAACGCCTTTTATCATCACCCTGATCATTAAACAACTTTGATGATACAGTAATGAAAGAGAAATATATAGATGGATGCCATACTTTATTTTCACGGCAGTATAGATCTAGCCCATATTTTGGCGTTATCATAAGACTGAATTAGTAAAAGCTATTAATCTTGGCTACTTCACAGATGAACGTCTAAATACAAATTCCTTGGAAAATTACTTTGTATGGCTTCCAAAGATTTCATAGATATAGCTGTATTTAGTAAATGAAGAACTTTGATGGGAGGAATTTATAATTTGTAAACAAATTATTGGCATTACTCCCATTGTTAAATATCGTAACCACTAGGCTATTCAGGCTATTTGTAAATAAATTATAAATTCCTCCCGTCAAGCTTCTTCATTTACTATCTATTGTCCACGGCGAACCGTTGCATATTAATGAGTCAGAAAGAAGAGGATTTTGGGTATTTGTTTCCAGTTCATCGTGACTTAGCCGTGGTAGCGCGGTTAAATCGCTGCCCAGGAAGCAGTAGATGACAGGTTCGAATCAGACTGCTTCCAGTTTTTTTCTGACTTGTGATTTTCATTACAGATTGAGCATACGATCTTTAAAACTGGGAGTAATGCCGAAAATTTGTTTACAAAATATAACTGTAACCTGGTTTTATATTTAAGTACGAAGATGATGATGGGAACGATAACGATCAGAATCGAAGCAACAGGAAGAGCAACGTCTTGTGCGATAGATGCAATGGAAGTGGATGATGATCCTTCCGTGTCTGTTGAAGTGGTAAATGGCGAGGTTGGTGATTATGGATTTAATTGTGGTGGAGGAAAAGAGAAGTAAATACGTTAGAAATGCCAAAGTAACATCACAGGAGATAAATACCATTAAAACAAATCTAACTGAAGATCAAATAATCATTACATAAGCTATACTACAGTATGACTTAAGATTTATGTTGTGATAATTTTATGCTCGGGTAGGCGTTAGTATGGGTGTGTGTGTACTTATAACTTTGCCCGTGAAAGCTTTTAATTTCTGCAGTATGTTTTGCAGAGAGCCACAAGTTATATACCGGTCGTTTATTTCCATGTTTATTTCATGTTCTAACTGAAACTGTTATAGTGCTTACACATTCATGCACTCAAATGTCATTTGATCCTTCAATCTTCACAGGGTCTTTGATTTTAATCACTGATACAACTATCATGTTAGAAACAAACAAAAATGTATATTAAAACAGGTTATGAATGAAGGGTATAGATGCAATATGTATGTGTGTGTGTGTGTGTGTGTGTGTGTGCGTGTGTGTGTAGTGAAAGAACATAAATGGAATGAAGCTGACGTAGCGCTCGATCATGTCCTTTTATTGTAATGGCAAGATTTCGGCCAACATGGCCTTTATCAGGTCTGAACAGATAAGAAGCTTCATTCCATTTATTTTCTTTCACTGTGTACTAAAATGAAGCACTGCACACGTTTTGCGAGGGGACACCTTTCTTTATATATATTATATATATATATATATATATATATATATATATATATATATATAATCTGGAAATCTGTCTGTCGGTCTATTGAATTCGGCCACGCCTAACTGCTGGCCCGCCTCTGTGGTCTAGTGGTAAGGCATTGGCGTTTTAAGCCAGTGACCCGGGTTCGATTCCCGGCGGAGGTAGCTCTGGTAGCAAATATATATATATATATATATATATATATATATATATGCTACCAAAGAACTCTGCCAACAGGCCTGAAATCCAAAATGTATCTTTTTCAGTTTCAATTTTTTTATGGGAAATATATAATTCTGACTGATTGCCATGATATTTGTATTATTAACAGTGCATAGGAGCCGCAAATTTGCAGCCGTCTTTCTGATCCGTTGGAGCTAGGTATTTATCTCTTTCGAGGACCTTTATAGGGCACTTACCAGAGGGCAATTTTCCTGGGCACTTCTAAGGTGTCTAGAAAAGTGCCCCAGCACCCCCCCCCCCCCCCCCGGGTGAGCATGAATGGTATTGTGATGTTATTTTAACCAAATCAATGATTCTTCGAATGCATGAAATATTCTGTGAATAAAGTGGACTTATTATTCTCAGTTTGCTTCATCTTCCCTTCTTCACCTGAATATCCTTCCATTGACCTCTTTTGCCAATAATCTTAACGCATTTTTTAGGTTAAACCAGCTAAGTTTCTTTTTTTTCCCAATTCCAGTGATGAGGCTTTTATTGACTTTTAAAAAAATCCTGCTTAAAAAAGCTTTCTATGGCATGTTTCTTCCCCATTCCTCTTTATTTGAGAAGTCCTATTCTTTTTTCTTTACTTATTAAGCCTCTATTTCGTCAAGAATCAAGAGTAAGTACCGAATCGGGCTAAAGGTGCGAAATAGTATAGCATCCCTCTCGAACACTTTCACGTCTAAAAATGAATTGCCTCAATAAACATCTAAGATTGCACGATCAACTTGAACTACAATTCTAGCACACAAAACTCTGAACTACAAATATTACGGTACCGCACACATACTGTGCGTTGTGGCATGCGCCTGTACTCCAGCTAAAACAGTGGAAGTTATTAACTAAATCAGCGGACCCAGGTTTGAGTGTGAGTCACGCCTTAGGATGGTGATGTAAAAGGTCGATCCCAGACATACCTGAGTGTCTTTAAAAACTCAATTCAACAACATAACCTTTGTAGATTCGATCCCTCAATAAAATCTGTCTTTTAAGTCTTAAAGTGTAGGGCCACGATAGCTTGTGCTAACAACAGGAGCTTCGGAGCATTACGATATGGTTTTGAATTTCTACATGAGTTATTTATTAGGGGCATTTTACGAATGCAAGTTTACTTTAAAATAGCCCTTATAATTTTTTAATAAATGTGCTTCCATATCCATCATTGTTCAGGATATATCATTAAACAACTGTATCAAGTTTGTTTCTTTAAAGTGCACATTCTGCCAAAAAATAAAGCTATGCCGCCCTACTCATAGGATTAGGATTGCATACGGTTGTAGGTTAGCCTTAGAGCGGGAATTTGGTGAGGTGTCATTTGGGATGGTGTAGGGTTTAGTGTTGACGTTAAGAATTCAGTTACTGGAGAAAACAGACCGCGGAGCAATTGCTATAGGAGTACAGGGGCATGACAGTCAGGTTAGATAAGATATGCTTACCTTCACATTCAGCAATAGTCCCAGACCACCCTGAGTCTGTACATGTTCTTTGAGTGCTACCTGATTTCATAGTGTAATCAGGATCGCAGGTGTACGAACAGATGCTGTTGAGGTAGTTCAGATTAGTGCAAGAAACCTCACCATTAGAAGGGTTTGCCAGTGTTGTTGCACAAGTTGATCCTTAAATCAAGAAACGGTCGAGGAAGAATTTAACACAATGCGTTTGGCATCTGATTCATTCATTCATTCGCAATATCTCTACAATGGTTGAGGATAGGCGGATGACGCATACGTCCTATTCTTTGAAGATTGAAATTCAATCAGTGAATTTAATTAAGCGAATCAAGAGTATTTTACTCTCCAAAGAATACTGGGTAAAATGTGCCATGAGTTTAATTATGTGTCCAAGCAACTTTGAGTATTTCTCTGGGCATTTCTTGTTGTCAAATTTAGTGGAACTTCTGCCCATTCGTGGCTAAGTAGGTAGAGCGTCCGCCTCACAATCGGGAGCTCGGGGGTTCGAACCCCGGCCGCGTCATACCAAACGATGTTAAAATATGGGAGTTGCTGCTATCTTTGGCGTTCAAGAATTGAAAGGATAGAGCATCGTCGATCTGGCGCTGCTCAGTGGCTGCCGGGCCCACGATCAATTGGGCAAAACGAATTTCCTTTCTCGGACAATAACATTTGGAGAAAATTTGGAGATGGAGTAATTACTGCCTATTTTTACCATCAATTGACTATGCTTCCCGCATTGAGTAAACACCCCAAAGTTGGTGGGACATAAATGAACCTTAATGCTGGTTAAAATTTTACCTAATATTTGTTACAGTGTATTTATGGTTCTTTTATTGCCCAAAGGTCTAGACGAAGGTATTTAACTTTGTAACGTATGATCACTAGAGCATTTTGGGCACAGCTTGGGTTTTTGAAAACACATTGATCCAGCTTTAGAAAGTCTTTTCCGGCATAGTGTAATTCACAATGAATACTGCTACCTGCGAGTTTGCAAAGATGGCAAGGACAAGTTTTGCGTCATTTTATTTTAAATTCAGTTTTTTGGACAGGTCCATTATCTATATTTCATGCATAACCTATTCATTCTGATATTGAATAAAACTTCAGATTGAATTGCCCATGACGCACACAGAACTCATATTCACATTTTTTTTCGTCGGTATCTTCAATGTCCACTTTAACTCAGCTTTATCACCGAATGTTGACTTCAGAAAATTGCCAATTTGGGGCATTTTTTCAGTCCTTGTTACTGCCAAGACTTAAAGATAAGTAATCTTCTTCCCCCTTACCCTTACATACATGTACGTATATTTGTCTTACTGGTACATGATGTTGTTGAGCCTGACCAAGAGGCGGAGTTGCCATATCGCGAACAGATCCTGGAGGCCGAACCACTCAGAGTATAACCCGCATTGCAAGAGTAGTGACACACCGAACCAACAGACCTTCCATCCGTGCAACCCACAATACCATGCGAGGGTACCTCCAAAACCCTGCATTGTAAAACTGCGGAAAAGCAGTGGTATATATAAGTCGAATGGAAAACTGTGTGAGAACAAAGACATTTAATTCAACGGATTGAACACTTGACATGAAGCTACCATGGACCTCGAATGGTACATGTATTTCTGAATAATTGAATATACGATTCCAACTGGGTGCATTTACATTAGAGTGAAATGTTCACACGGAAGGGCCAAATTAGATATAGGAGACATTAACATGCATGTTATAATAATGAGTGCACCTAATAGATCTCCTTTCCCCAGGGGCGGCGCCCGGATATTTTGATAGGGGGCAACATGACGCATAGGTGAATTTATTGACGTTTTAAATAGACAAATAAGGGTATTATATAGTTGCAAGCCCCAGGCCTCTCTTTCCTATCTTCTTTTTGCTTCCTCTTCTTTTTCTTCTTTTTCTCCTCCTTTTTCTTTTTTTTTAAATCACAACAGAGTATTCTTTCAAAATGAATTAATTTTTGTTTATTTGTGTCAAAATGTCATCACACCGATTTCTTGATTTTTCATTAACAACCCCGCACATAGCCACCCACAGATCTGACTTGTCTCTGTCATGCACATGCTCTTCACTCAATTGTCATTCGAAAAAACAAAGAAATTCCAGCAACTCTTGAAATATCATTGAAACAATTGAAAACAAGATATAGTTACACTTTTCAATGTAATATGTACAAATGAATACAAATAAATAAGTTCATGTATAGCTAAAGCTATTACTAGTACAAAGACAAATTAATCTTTGCCAACATCATACACTGAGGATGAATTCATCTTCGTTCAACAGATACACATAAGGATGAAATTATCTTGGTTTGGAAATTTGGACATTAACCATGTTTGATTTTTATGGGGGCAACTGCCCCAAGCCGCCCCCCCCCCCTTCAATACGCCATTGGCCTTGTCATTGTGGATATGGTTAGAAAATATTAAATCAAACCTAAATTTGATCTCTTTATCAATGTTAGAATAATCAATCATGAAGGGAAAATTCACGTTGACGGGTATTTTCAAGAAATGGCACAGGGGACCCCAGGCACCAAATTGAAGGTATATATAGTCATTTTTTTCTTATATCATATCTATGTATCTTTGTGGCAAATGTGGTGCTGTTAGATTAAGTTTCTTTTCATTTTTTTTTCACTTAATTCAAATAGTCCTCTTGTTTTAAGGGCATCTAGAGGGCATTTGAATAGATTGTGGGGACCTGAGTTTTATATATAATTCCTATAGAGTGTGTCCCAGAAAAAAAACGAAACCTAGATGTATCAATGTTTATTTATGTCTTAATCACAATTCTGAATAATAACTAATACATTTTGCAAAGCTTAGTCCCTCTTCTTTCATTACATACCACTCATATGATACCTACTTCACGCATGAGTGAATTAGAACAATATGAAGAGGGGCTACCAAAAAGTCCTTTGCACAACCATACCTCAAATTCAAAGAGATAACTATGAAAATATTTCTGTCACTGTGATATGAAAAGGGTTCGGTGTAAAAATGCCAGAGGTAAAAATGTCAGAGGTAAAAATTTCAGAGGAAAAAAATTTCAGAGGTAAAAATCTCAGAGGTAAAAATGTCAGAGGTAAAAATGTCAGAGGTAAAAATGTCAGAGGAAAAAAATGTCAGAGGTAAAAATGTCAGAGGTAAAAATGTCAGAGGTAAAAATGTCAGAGGTAAAAATGTCAGAGGAAAAAATGTCAGAGGAAAAAAATGTCAGAGGTAAAAATGTCAGAGGTAAAAATGTCAGAGGAAAAAATGTCAGAGGAAAAAATGTCAGAGGTAAAAATGTCAGAGGCAAAAATGTCAGAGATAAAAATGTCAGCTCTGAAAATGCCGAAGTGAACTTGTTACAGGTAAGAATATTGAATTTGAAATTAGGGAGAGCACGAGATATTTAAAAAAGAATAGATACTGTATAAATGGAGTGATCACAATAATACTGCTCTCTGTGAAAGTGTGTATGTTCAGTCACTCGAATGGCCTTCCTGTCTTACTCAATTGATGTGAAAGTGATGATGTTACCCCATTCATAACCACCTAACGAGACCAATCTTGTTTTGGCCGGGAGAACATCCTGGTATGTGCCCATTGCCCAACAGTGTTTTGATCTTCCGGAAACTTGTTTAACTGACTCCAAATATAGGAGCAAACGAATGCCCAGTGCCCTCTCTGTGTTCAAGATTTTTCCTCTGACATTTTTACCTGGCACCATGAAAATAACACTTCTGAATAGTTCATTTCCTGCTCTTTAATATGACTCCTCAATGGATGAAAATGAGTCAGGGGTGACTAAGCTCTGTTCGTGTAAAGTGATGTTTGCATTTCCATGATTTATTACATGAATCCGTTTACAATCGCAGTTCTAGCAGTGAACAAAGAAGACAAAAGACTTCATGCATGGTTGATCATCAAGAAAATGGAGTGGTGAGTACAAAACCTCATAAAAATGATAACAGCTGATTAATAATAAAGTATGTTTGCAATGACATAATTCACCTTGCAGTTAACAAAAGATTGATCAACGAGTGTTTCTAGTAACAGAATACGGACGTTCTGAGTTCGAGAGCCTTAAACAAGTTGTTGATGTTGCTGTCTGTCTAGCAGTGTCATGTCTGGTTCAATTTATGAATATCTTTTATGGCAAGAAATTAATTCTTTAAGCTTTGACAGCTATGCAGTGGTGTTTGACTAAATAAAATTATTAGATGAACAAACGACCATAACATCAACACACAAACACGCATACAGAGGGAGCGAGAGGAAGTGTGAGGGGTGAAGAGTTAATGGTTTGGAGTTCCGAGTGGGGTTACCGATGGGGTGGGGAAGAGGAGGAGGATGGGGGATGGATTTTAACATGCAATTTATCGGTTGTGCGGTGTTGTTTCTCTAAATCTATCCATCAAATGAACAAACGACCATAGCCCAATACACACACCATCACACGCGTATAACGAGGGAGGGAGAGGGAGCTTGGGGGATTGTAGAGTTTGGGTACCGGGAGGGATTGGGGATGGGGTGGGGTGGGGTGGTGATGGGCAATGAGGATAAGGAGGTTGGGATAGGAGGAGTCTCTACATGAAGGTTTTAGATCACGCGGGACCATATCCGCATCCTTTCATGCAAATAATTGATGCGAACAATCGGTTAGAATTTCAGAAAAAAAAAAAAAAAAAATTAAAAATCAAGGAAATGCAATCAATATTTCTGTTATTATCTTATCATTCCTGGTTCATTTTTCCCGATTGAGGTGTCAAACAAAAGGTCAGAAAATAAACTTTCTACAAATGTAATTATCCTTCTGAAATTCAAACATCGTTGGCCAAACGACTTTTTGGTCACCCATCTTCACACTGTCTTTATTCACTCATGCGTGAAATGTATATCATATGAGTGACATCGCATGAAAGAAGAAGGTCTAAGCTTTACAAATATGTGCCACTCATTAATCATAGCTGTGGTTAAGATATAATTAAACATCGATCAATCTCGGTTTCGTTTATTCTGGGACACACTGTAAATCAGATAACAAATACGTGAAAACTGATATACTTCTACGAGTTGGAAATATCCCCCTGAGGTGGCCAATATAAAAAAAAATGTGTAAACGGGCCAAATTTTTGGGAGCCAAATCGCCAGTTTTTATTGTAGTCTATTTTTCTGTGTGCTAGAATTACCGCTGTAAGATTAACTACATTATAATTATTTCAGTCATTTTCAAATAGGCCCCTTTTATAAGCCATTTGGGCCCCTAAATGGTAGTTAAATATATTTTGGGGAACTGAAAGTTCTGTATATCAGTTCCGTATATCTTTAAAAAAAAAAACACACACACACACACACATAGGCACATATGATGATAAAAAGCTGTCAGTGAGCGGAAATGTACTCAAGTGGCGGCCAGTTAGATAAAAATGGTTCTAACAGGCCAAATGGCTTATCCATCTTTCTTTGATGATTTTACCATGAAGTGCACAATAAGGTATATAATATTGTCGCCATACTGCCTGGCTATACATTAATAGCTAATTTATTTGTTGTTTTTATTGATACAGGGTAGCAATGTCAGTTACAAAACTGCATTCCACAACGGCCCTGTCCGCGTAATATATGGTTACATAAAATTAATCCATATTATTGTAAATAGTGAAACGCACAGAATTAATCTATTTACATATCATACAGAATAACCTAACAGAATAAGAAGTAACAATACAGTTTAAACAAGAAAAATTAGAATGACAAAAACAAGTCGACAATTGAAAACAAAAATCGAAATAATTCAAAAGCAATCGTAATCATTGTTAAATCGAACATTAAGTGACTACATGTCGGGATATTTTCTGAAATACTTTTGGATTGTCCGGACTATTCGTTGATGACATGATTTATTTTACTTTGGATTATTCAGTGATAATTTAAAAGCATGCAACGACTGACTGTTTCTTTGATTTCTAAAAATGTAAATTTCGCCACGATCCTTTTTTTTATAAAGGGCGTGGGGAGGGGGTCATATTGTACCTCCAGGGTGACCAGATTTTGAATTCTGAAATACGGGACTTTGTGCCTTGACTTGGTATTTTGAAATCTTTCTGCTTCTGCAGGCATCATGTTTACATGTAGTATGTTATACATCTATTTTGGGCTAGATATGCCCTTGTTTTAACAGGACCAGAGGGCGTCCCGGACAGGGTCATAGGCTATGGGACACGGGACAAATGGTTCAAATATTGGACTGTCCCGTAAAATACCGGACGTCTGGTCACCCTGTAAGCCTATTCCTCCTCTTAAGGACTTGAGCATGTGCGACGTACCTGGTGGTGGTGGTGGTGGTGGTGAATAACGACGACGACGACGACGACCAATCCAGGCCTCTACATATAGATTACAGAAATAAACATAGAGGTCGAATATTGATTCTTGCTGAGTCAACGTCTCTTACATGTGACTATAGTTCTCTACATTCACAGATTGATTCACCAAGAAATATGTGTGTATATATATATATATATATATATATATATATATATGGTGGTCGATATACATGAAGCGTGTTTTTTTTTTAAATGATCGTTACATAACTTGCTTATTCATGATTCATTGTATTTAATTTTATAGATGTTACCCCAAAATGAGGTACTTAATATATAAATGCACAAGGAAATAAATCACAATCAAAATCAGGCTCAAATTTTGAAAATGGCTAGAGCATGAATCAAATTAATTCTGAAAATTTAATATTCATTAGATGGTTCCATTAAAGGAATTGGAGAAAATAGCAGATTTTTAAAAGGGTCTCTTTTCACTTTGATACTGAACAGTGATAGACAATTGAAAAATAGAAAAAAAAATACCTAGCACATATCAATATCAATCTTTAGGTAATGTTCATGCGTGAAGTTGAGTAATGAAAGGATTTTTGGTATCATTAGAAACAGTAATAAATGAAAAATAAAAGTTTATCACCTGCTTGAGATACCGGGAGGAATAGGAGGAATATAACGATCAGTTCTATTAACTTCATTCTCTATGGAAGCTAAGAATTCGGCGACAAGGGGAATATTTGCTGCAGAGAGAGAGACGGTGCGATTAAGACACGATTTACGAGAAAGCTTTCATTTCATTTATTCATAATATTAAAGAATTTTTTGTGATAACAAAAAGTTATGCAGATATGATTAAAGTTTGGCTTTACGGATACTGCGCTTTCAGCCTTGGGCGTAGGAATGTGACATGTATTCTTTCTCTTACTATGTATGTCATCTTTTTGTTGTTAATATCTTATTTATATGGAGAAATTATCCACATTGTGTCGCATTGTCTTTTTATTTACGCTATTGATTATGTCATTTCAAAATTATGTGTACATATTTTGTTGAAATTATACAAAAATTAATGTGATCATGTAAATGTCACTGGGGTACCTTTTTAGTTTGTAAGGAATGAATGGATTAAAAGCTAATCTGTTGAAGACAACATACCATGGCACCTATAAAGCATATAAGAAACATCATAGCTTTCCACTGCTATTTGATTGTGTTACCATCGACTATTTTTCCAAGATTTGTCTGATATCAGTTAATAAATATCAGAGTGCCTGGACCTAATGGAAAATCTAGTGATTTTCCAGACAAGGAGACAAATGCTCATGTAAAAGTGTGGCTTTAGAGCCAACGGTGTAAGCTAGCCCTGCACTATTTTTTGTTTTTGTTTTTGTTTTTGTTTTGGGTTTTTTAGCGTTAGCTAACTATACAGCTTTGCACACAGAAATACGTTAAGACAGAGAGAGAGAGAGAGAGAGGGAGGAATAATCGACTGGAAAATTAAATATAAAAAAGAGAGGGAAAGAGGGAAGGATGAAAAATAAAATTTGATATATTTTATAGATTTACAGAGGAGGAGATTTCAGCCAGAGCTGGAGAGAAATTCGGAGAGAAAAAACGGTGAAAGAAAGAGAAAGGTGTGAGAGTGAAAAAAAAGACAGGGCGACAGAGAGAGAAAGTGAATAGTGAGATAGAAAGAGAAAGGGAATAGTTGGTAGAATAATAACTAACGCCTCATACATAAAAATCAACTTGAAGGGTGGCAACTAGAGAGGACAAAGAAAATGAAAATGGAATACAAAAAAAATCATCTAAACATAATTGTATTCCTTTGTAACACGCGCGCAGATGTCATATTCTGAAAGTGATGGCTTCAGCAGGTTTTTTTTTAATAATTTAGACCAGTGCTGTGTGTATTTTCATGATAAAGTTGCTTATAATGTAAAACAGATTTTCTTATCGCAGAAACTGTGCTGCAACAAAAAAAAAACGTTCGAATTTACAGTAAATTACTGGCAGCAGAGTTACCAGTATTTTACTTCGTTTTTTTCAACATTATTGTATTCTTTATTCTACGTTAAAACTGTAAACAACATTAAAATAGAGTACTCAACTGTAAAAGATTCAGTAGTTTACCGTATCATTTACGGAATTTACCGTAAATTCCTACACCATTGTTTTCCCAATGTGATGATAAGGTTAAATCACTGAAGAATGAACAAAAAATAACAAAAATACAAACCACAAACTAATCTACTAAAAAAAAAATAATACAACAACAAAATTCAAAACACTTTTAAAATTTCATTTATCAAGCAGTTTAGGTGTCTTACCGCGTGTAGAGGTTTGTTAATAGAACACGACAACCCGCTTCTTGAAAATGAACAAAGAGCTGCAAAGAATAATATGTCTTTGAACGATTAGAGCTAATGATAGAGTGAAGCTAAAAGTTAATAGATCTATAGTTATGCCAATCCCCGGATCATGTGCGGCCAGTTACTGCGCAGACACATCCCAGAAAAGGGAAAGAACAAGGTTGGTTGGCCAAATCAGCTCCTTTGTTAAACGGTGGCAGCTTCACGAGCCAATTATCACGTCCGTGGGAGGTGGAGGTGCTGCAGCACCCCTGACTTTTTGGAAGGGGGGCATAGCACCCCTGTGAAAAAGTAAGAGTTGGAACTGATCCCCATGTTTGAACATCCCTTATAAAAAAGGAGAAAGGTAAGAAGAGGAAAGAAAAGAATGAAAAGGAAAAAACTGTCAAGCTCGCATTGCAAGTATCTTAATCAGTGCTGGTTATATTGATAATCGCTCCATGTATTCTCATGAAAGGAAACTGATTTGCACTGTGTGCCTCCATCTAACCTTATACTATTCTTCTACTCAGAATGTTGGTTACATATTATGAGATGATGAATCGTGCATATAGGACTAGAGGCAAATAACATTCCATGCTTAGACTCCCGAAATGTAAAACGACACATGGTACATTTTCTGTTTCTTTTGTTGGAACAAAGTTCTTGAATAGTTTGCCCCAAAATATTCGAGAAGAAAGAACAAGGTTTCCATTTCGAAGAAATCTCAAAAATCATTGGTTAAATAAAGTTTAGTGATGAAGAATACGCATGTTTAATGTAATCTACATTTACATAATAGTTACTTTAGAAAGGTAAACTTTGCAATGAGCATTCCGAATGAAGATGTGATGGGAGAACCATTCTCCACTAGCACTTGTGCTAATTTTTGGTATCTCCCTTTGACAACATTCTCTTTTGTCTTCAAAACCTTTGCCATGCATATGTTTATACATACTTATTCACGTTTTGTCTTTTCAATTTTCAACATTTCATAATGAAATTGAATGAAATACACCACAATTTTCTATAATTCTTAAAAGATAAATACTTTCTTGTAAGATAAATATAAGTATGTATTATATGCATGCATATTATATGCATGCCTGCATAGCTGTAGGTACCTTGCATATCATTATATTCTTATGTGATTTCATGTTATCATATCTTATATAATTTCATGTTATCATATTCTTATATAATTTCAAGTTATCATATCTTATATACTTTCATGTTAACATATTCTGATATAGTTTCATGTTATTATGTTCACATGTAAATATGTAAATATATTGTTAAAAAACTCCATTCAGCAAATAAAGGAATCGAGCGGCAAGTTGACCTAAGATACAACTCAACAAAAAAAAGAAAGTAAACACTTTTTCATGGTTCAGATTTGTCATAGAAGACTTTGATAAAAATCAATGCATCATACATCAAATTAAAGGAAATCTAATGGTCTTCTGATGTGTTAGATGAACATAAAATAAACTTTACGCATGAGTGAACACATTTGTTTTTCCTCTTCCAAGGTACAAAACAAAAAAAATGCAAAAATGGACAGTTTGTCATTCATGTGTAACTACCTTCTACATAACAATGGGAGCAAAAGATCAAACTAATATATTGTGAGACTTGACTGAAATAACACGAGCCTTTGCTGTCCATATCTCTTCCCATCCATCCAACACCCCCTCCCCCAAAAGAGAGAGAGAGAGAGAGAGAGAGAGAGAAAGAGAGAGAGAGAGGAGAAGCTTTTGTTACGTCCAACTTTAAATGACCAAAAAAAAAAAGAAGCCGCATGGATGATTACATGCTCCAGTTGTAATTTTATGTGTGTGTGTTTATCCATTCATTACTTCATGATGAATTTACGAATTTATGAACTTATGAATCAAATAAGTGGTGTAGCCTGTGGATGTAAGTACACTGTAATTCCAGGGAAGACTAATTTTGCTTCAATATCTTCATTCACTAAAAACGCGCTGATGCCTGCGTTCCATTCTCTTTTAATCTTTTCCTCCCATTGTTATGTGGAGGGCATTTACACATGAATGACAAACTGTCCATTTTTGCCATTTTTACGTAAATGCTTGACAACATTTAACTCTGAACCCTCGACAGATATCCCTGGAGGAGAGTGTTCCGCTTGAGGTTGGAACAGTACCTCAGTCTTCCTCATGCTGATAGATAGGCTAAATAACTGAGCTGATTCCAAGAAGCATGTAGTGATGCGCTGTAAATCCTGCTCGCTGTGTGTACTAGAACACGGTCATCTGCTATGATGGCCCTGAAGTACGCTCGACAACAGGTCATGTGCGACGTGAATTTCAGGGCAAACTTTGCGTCCCAGCAGTGAAATTCATGACCAGCTGCGCGAAATTCACGACCCTCGATGCGAAATTCATGACCTGGGATGCGAAATTCATGACCCACAAGACCTGTTGTCCAGCGTACTTTAGGGCCACCATAATCTGCAGAAAGCAGTTCACGTACAAAATGTTCCTGAGTTTTGGTTGGAGTCCTCCATCTGCATGGAAACGGATGTACACAACCCTGCTTCACTCCTGTAGATATCACAAAGAGATTAGACAGGTCACTCTTGTACCTCACCTGCCTATGTTATCCCACATACAGCTGCTTCATTATGGATATGATTGAATCTGGATGGACAACCTAGTTTCTCCAGAATCTTCCACATCCCTTCTCTGCTCACAGAAGGCCGTGTTGAGGTCAATGAAAGTTACATAATTATAGGCCTGTTTTGTTCGATGCATTTCTCCTGTAGTTGTGTCAGAACAAATATCATATCTGTTGTGCTCCTGTTGGCCCTGACTCTCTGGAAGTTTTTGCTTTGCAATGGAAGCGGAATGTTACCAGGGCAAACACCAGAGCTAAATCAATTTACTAGGAGATGTCAACAAAATAAAATGGCTTTTTTTTCAAACTCTGAATATGCTGGGACGTTAGACTTCTATTCAAATCCTTGATTTTATTAGAAACTCTGGGGACGAAATATATCTGAAACCACTGAAGTCCACCATCACTACATAATTCGGTATACCGCTTTTCTAGAGAGGCCACCTTGAATGGGAAAGGAAAACGAAAGGTAATCAGTTAGGAATGATGCAATTTTCATTCTATCCCTTTCCTCCCGACGTAGGAATAAATCTGTGAAATTCTGATCAGCATTTTGGAACTATAACGTGCTTTGGAGTAGCCCTCTATTTTCTTATGGTGGCCCTTAAGTACGCTCGACAACATGTCATGTGCGACTTGAATTTCGCATCCCGGGTCATGAATTTCGCATCCCAGGTCATAAATTTCGCATGCCAGGTCCTGAACTTCGAGTAAAGGGTCATGAATTTCGCATGCCAGGTCCTGAACTTCGAGTAAAGGGTCCTGAATTTCGCATCCCGCAGGTCCTGAATTTCGCATCAAGGGTCATGAATACGGAAGGCCATCCTTGCCAATAACGCCGGCTACCTGACGTATGCTCCAGGAAACTTACGTATGCTCCAGGAAACTTACGTATGCTCCAGCAACCTTACTATGCTCCAGGAAACTTACGTATGCTCCAGCAACCTTACGTATGCTCCAGGAAACTTACGTATGCTCCAGCAACCTTACGTATGCTCCAGGAAACTTACGTATGCTCGAATAACCTTACGTGAGTGGCCCAAAATGGCCACTTTTTATATTGATAACAAACGTATTCACTTTAGCAACTCTGTTAATTTTTTTGGTGTGATATTGGATAATTACATGGGATTTAAGAACATATTTCAAATGTTTTACGTAAAGTTAACCGAAATACCAGCTTAATGAATAAACTAAATTACAGTCTATTATCAGAAAATTTAGTAACTTTGTACCATTCCATTATTTTCCCATATCTGAAATATTGTTATATTGCATGGGCTACAAATGCATCACATACTGAATTAGACTCATTATTCAAAGTTCAGAAGAGATATTTAAGAATAGTTAATAATTCACACTATTTAGCTCCATCTGCACCTATCTTTAAGAAATTATCATTATTAACCATATATGATATAAAGAAACAAGAAATAGCAACTTTCATGTAAAAATATAAAAATGGCTTATTACCTTCCCTATTTTCACATCTTTTTCAATATAACAGTCAAGTTCATAATTATAATACTAGATCTTCAAATAAATTCAATTTATGGTCCGTAAAATCAAGTTTTGAAGCTAAATCAATAAGTTACCTAGGTGCTAAACACTGAAACATGATACCCCATGATATAAAAAAAAAAAAATTGCTATTTATGTGTCTCTCTTTCATATTGTTTTCTTGCTGTATTGTTAGTATAATATTTGTATATTTCTCATTGTACTGTACATGGGCAATCCTAAATTACATGTTTTTAACCTTCGAGGAAAGCCCCGCAGAATATTGTATATATGCATTTTTATGTTATTGTAATATTATAATGCATTTTGATTTTATTTTGCGAAATAAAGAATTTAATTGAATTGAACTGAATTGAACTTTTTTGTTTTTAATCGCATTTTACAAAAGAAATTATAACATATGATGAGCGAGCGAAGCGAGCGAGCCAAAAATAACCACTTTTTTCTGGTTTTCATTTGCACTTTCAAGTAGAAATTTTAAGATAATTATGATGGTCGTTTATGATAGATATGCAAAATTTTTACTAACTGATAAATCAAAATATATTTTCCTCCTTAAAAAGTGAGGCGGGATATTTGTACATCCTATATTTTCCCCCTCTCCAAAAATTGGGGGATATATCCCCCTCCTCCCCCCCCCCCGATTTACGCCAATGCTTTTAGTAGCCCCAATAAACATTTTT
This sequence comes from Echinometra lucunter, assembly GCA_029962745.1. Lineage (NCBI taxonomy): Eukaryota > Metazoa > Echinodermata > Echinoidea > Camarodonta > Echinometridae > Echinometra > Echinometra lucunter. Next base: position 25,383 of record JAPZVO010000387.1, read on the forward strand.
CTGTTACACTTGATATAGAGAGAAATCTGTGTAAAATCAGGTAATGCTTAATGGAGCAAGGATATTGATCAAAACTAGATCATGAAGTGAACATTTATATTACAAACTAATAGCGGGCGAGGAAGCCAACAACGACTGAGTGAGAACAATTTCAAGTTTTGAAGGGCGGAAAATGGTACTTTAGAACACTTCACAGCTTGAATATGATGCTTATGACAACACCTACTTATTTACAAATTACTATATAATTTTTCTTTTCAGTCCTCAAAATTTCTGGGGGGCAAAGCTTCTGAGTGGGGGGGGGGGGCAAATGCCCCCTTCCCCCATCCCCCCCCCCCTGGTGCCGCCACTGTTATTGGACCAATCACTGCGCTCGATTTAGGTGCTATTATCATACTCAGCTTGTAGCACACGTATGGTACTTTGGGAGTTAAGCATGCGTATGCTAAGTTGGTAAATAACCTTACGTCTAGTAGAATACCATGCGTATATTATAACCTGACGTGTGATAATAGCATACGCATGTTTAACACCCGAATCGAGCTCGCTGATTCGTCAATTAGCTCGCGTAAGGTTAAGAATTAGATTACGTAAGGTTGCTGGAGCATATACGCAAGGTTGCTGGAGCATACGTCAGCTAGCTGGCGTTAATGGAAGAGATGGCCTTCCATAGATGAATTTCGCATCCCGGGTGCGCGTTTCCGTTTTACACCGTAGCCTAGGCGAAAGATTCTAAGTCCTCAGCACACATAAACGACACATCCAATGTGCCCGAGCCCATAGAGTTATACCGGTATATATTTCTCTATGGCTGAGTGACTGAGCCTGATATTATCTAAACGGAGAAAAACAAACAAACAATCAAATACATAAGGAGAGAGAAGAAGATAGATGGAAGGAAGAACAACTAAAAACATATGGACATGGGAGAGGAAAGATGAGAGGAAGAAGAAAGAAATATAAGAAAGAACAGAGGATACAGAATTCATTGTATTTCTCTAGACTTTGAAACCAGCACGTTTGATGCAATTAATCGAAAAACTGCCCAGGCTACGGTGTAAGACGGAAACGCGCATCCCGGGTCATGAATTTAGCATCGCGGGTCCCGAACTTCGCATCGCGGGTCGCGACTTCGTGACTGCGGCGCAAACTTGGCCGCAAAATTCACGTCTCACATGACCTGTTGTCGAGCTTACTTCAGGGCCATCATATTTTTTACCTATCAGCAACCTATATATCGAGAGTTTAGTGCAACAAAGGGCTATCTGAATTTTTCGGCCAAAATGAGGTTTTGATATCAAAATGATCAAGAGACCAGAAACCCATTGGTAATAATGGTTTCTACAACAAACTTTGCCACAGCAGGTTATCATCCAAAGTAGGTATGGCCTTCTGCATTAACCCAGTGTTTACAACATAACTTCATTGCAAGTTTTCTCACAATGGCCAAAAACACAGATAGCCCTTTGTTGCACTAAACCCTCGATACTGAAAATTTCATTTTACAAAACTACTCAATCTAAATGCTGACAATACTAAACGGCAAATGAAATAATAATGATGATGATGATAATGATAATAATAATAATAATAATAATAATAATAATAATAATAATAATAATAATAAGTCGGCATTTATATAAACCCATTTCACAACACAAGAGGGCAGCAGACTGTTCGGCACAGTTCGACATACTGCGGTGGGCGCTCCAACTTTTATAACACACAAGTCAATAGCGCGTTATGTACATTCGTTCGATTTTTTGTCTATTTTGACAAGTATATGCAGATTTATTTAAATATTTGCAATGATAAATTATCAGGAAAGTTCGGGTAGCAGCTGTGCGGTGCTCAAATGCCACAAGAATTAGAGAAAGTTTAAAAATTGGAAGCTAACTGAGTGCGAAATTCACTCGCTTTTGACTCATGAAGCCTGTTTGTGTGAGAAGCCGTACTCCCTAGACAGGTTTCCGTGAGCAATGTGAAGGAATTCGACGCCAGTGGTTAAAACAACAACAGAAAGGACTTTGAAGTCAAGAAACATTATCATTATGTACTTTGGCGTAAAATTTAATGAGTGAAAACACGACTTTGTAAACAGGGTAAGATTTAGGGCTCCCGTTTACTACGGCTTCTATGCTGCAGTCAAACTTCCCGACAAAACTAAGTTGAAAAACCATCGAAAGTACAAAAATACATCATACCTTCATCCGTCCGATATGACCATTGACTAACCTCATCTACCCATGTATCCATGCTTTATTTCATTGATTTAGAATAAAGTAAATGGAACAATATCGGGGCATATTTCATATCTTACATTTATTTTGTACACAGAGCCAATCGCGCAGCGCGCTTGCCAACCGCGGCAATGACGTCACCGATAGAGGGCCAAATACATAAACCGGATGTGATATTGGTCTATAGCGCTTATCAGAAATCCTCTCTAAGCGCTTTACACAATAAAATACGTAAACTTAAACTACTGCATAATTTTAAAAATGAAAGAAACAGGCTTAACTTCCACTATTTGTTTGAATAAGATGGTGTTCCTGATTGAAACCTAAATCTGACTGTTTTATGTCCCTCGAGAGGGACGTAAAAGAGCAGGTGCTCTTTTTTCATCATGTGTAGTGTAACAAAATTAAAAATGCTGTATCAGTTGCCAGTCAATGATAATATTCGTCTGCCTTCATATTTGCAGTTGCTAATTAGATCTAATTTTTCATTTCATTTCATTTCATTCATTTTTTTTCCATTTTGAACTCAGATATAACACACATAATTTTCAACTCAAAATAACATACATGGTTGTACAACATACATAATTGCATTTACAAAATCATTACATAATCATGAATCCACGGTTACTGACATATATATATGTATATGCAGAGGCGTCGCTAGACATTTTTTAATGGGGGGGGGGGGGTGTAGAGGCCAAATTGCGGACAAATTATGCCTCCGATTGCCGACCAACGTCGACCAATTCAACTGTATAAAGCCCACGAGGCATGTTCAATTGTGTGCCTCTAATATATTTTCCTTTTCATATTTGTTCACCTCACTTGCTGAATGTGTTAGCTTTCAGAAAACATTCTCTATCTAAATATAATACGAGCGAGCGCAGCGAGCGAGGAAAAATATATACTCTCTATCGTAGAAGTGATAGTTCTTCATCAAACTACATTATGGGCTTAAAGATATCTAAATCACATATTTTGTCGAAAACTCTCGATCTCATTTCGAGCGCGTGCGTATGTAAGATAGAAATTAATTTATAGGATCTCTTTGGTAAGATCTGATCCGCGCCTAGCGGGGCTAGGCTATATTATATGCATCGATACCCTGACATGACCAGTCCGTACTATACCATATACGCACAACACATGAACTCTTTATTTTATATGGAACACTTTCAGCCATAATGACAATGAAGATGGCAACAGAGGAGGCTTGATACAATAAATTCTCTGTTTGGATGCTTGCTTGTTGCATCTTCCCATCATCTGCACCCAAGAGTACCTATATCCAAAACCTGGGTCAAACAGAGAAGGGAACCAAATAAAGACATGGTCGGCATTTTTCAACAAGTGGGTATTCCGTGTTTATCATTTTCTTTGCATGTAAAATTGTATAATTTTCTCTCTTCATAATGCCTTTAGGTAAATGTTGAAATACTCTATAAAGTATGCATCAGATCTCAGAATTTCACCTTGAAAAATAAAAAGCTCCACACTGTGGGAGGGGGATCGCCCCCTCCCACACCCTCCCCCACTCTCTTGCTTCGCTCAGTCGGGCTTGGTCGCTTCGCTCCCTCGCACTTCGCTTCTCGTATAATCTCACTCTCAACTATTATCCAGTGTTGGCAGCCCTGACTGTACATACGCCTGCACAACATTGAACATTACGAGAATACACCCGACGGTGCCCTGTACTTATGGAGGAGGAGAGGAGGAGGAGGAGGAGGAGAAGGAGAAGAAGAAGAAGGAGAAGAAGAAGAAGAAGAAGAAGAAGAAGAAGAAGAAGAAGAAGAAGAAGAAGAAGAAGAAGAAAAAGAAGATACCCAAGCCCCCCCCCCCCCCCTCCGTCACTGGGATTCATTGTCTTAAATTCACTAACCACTAAGGTTGCCGTGCTAAAGTAATTAGGGCCCTCTTGGAGAACGCTATAATACTGTAAATGCAACCCTGTAAAACAAGATTTATTATCATTATTATGATCATTTTTTACAATAATTATTATCACTATTATGAACAACATCATCAACATCATCAATTCAATATCATCACTATTATCGTTATCATTTTTACTATACTGCTACTCCTCCTCCTCCTCCTCCTCCTAGTCATATCAGACGAAATTGCTATAAAATATATTGTCAATTCAATATTTTTCACTTTGTTCAGATTTGTTTTTCCCCGAGGAAAACACCAAAGTTTCCCCACTACTCTTAGGTAATGGTTCATTTGTGAGGAAAGTATTGTAATCCTTTACGGTATCATGACATTAAAAAGATGCATGTCATTGTCATTAATCAGGGGACTTTGCTGTGATGACAAACATCAGCAGGTCTTTGTTCGGTATCTAGGGTAAAGTGAGAACACCGAGAGTCATGGCTTGCTCGCACAAGCGAAACAAATAACACCAAATAATTACAACCATAAAATCCCCTCACATAACATCTTGATGGTGGTCTTGATGAAGTTCACAAGACCGTGCAAAGCACCATCCCCCCCCGCAACTTCAACCACCCGTACAGCTCCATGAAAGATGCTTTATTTCATTTTTTTTAATCTCTTAATTTAGATACTAATGAGTGACACCTGACAAGAAATTAAATTCATTATGTCTAGCGTTTCCTTTTTCTCTTTCTCTCTCTCTCTCTTTTCTTTTTATACACTGGATGCATGTCATTGTCATTAATCAGGGGAATTTGTTGTGTTCGGTATCTAGGGTAAACAATTACAACCATAAAATCCCTTCACATAACATCTTGATGGTGGTCTTGATGAAGTTTACAAGCCCCTGCAAAAGCATCACCCCCCGCAACTTCAACCATCCATACAGCTCCATAAAAGATGCTTTATTTCATCTTTTATTTTTATTTTTAATCTCTTAATTTAGATACTACTGACTGACAACTGACAAGAAATTAAATTCATTATGTCTACCGTTTTTTTTTTTTTTTCTTTCTTCCAATTGATGCATGTCATTGTCATTAATCAGGGGACTTTGCTGTGATGACGAACATCAGCAAGTCTTTGTTCGGTACCTAGGGTAAAGTGAGAACACCCAGAGTCATGGCTTGCTGGCACAAGCGAAACAAATAATACCAAGCAATTACAACCATAAAATCTCTTCACATAACATGTTGATGGCCAAGTTCAAGGTTGGTACATCAATTACCTTACCATGCAGTGCATAAGCTGTAAGTACTGCCCTTGATTCTCATAGAAAGAGCGGGGTTTAAAGGTCAAACGGATTGGCTGTCTTAATTTTCCTTTTTTGGTCGGTTTGACAGTCCTATTTAGTTAACAGTATGACCTAGAAAAGTTTTTTTTTCCATTGAAGTTTTTGGCTGATTTATGATCCTATGTGGTCTATGAACATTTTCAGCTTGGTTGCCCAAACAGGAGCTTTGAGCAATTTGCATAATTTGCATAAATCTGTGAGCATACAGGACGACGATGTGTTGATCACACAAAAGTGGGAAAGTACCCTCCCGTGCCATAAGTATTGCATCAGACCTAAATATTGTATGCCTTTGTGAGTTGTAAAGCGTTCTGTATTTTGTGATTTTTCGTTTATAACTATGGAGTGTTGTCGACCATTTGTGTATATTTTAAAAGGGAGAACTCGTCCCTTTTCTGTCCTGAGAGCAGTAGATATCCTGGCCCAGTCATGTCTGAAACAATGGAGAAAACAAAGGAATAAAGGAAACAAATCGCCATATGGGGGGGGGGGGGGGTATGAACGAAATCAAGATATGGATTGGCTGTCTTATAGGTTGTATAGGTTGCACCTTGAAACTAGATGAATCTTCGACCACGCGTGGTCGAACTTTATGCCTCCGCCATTACCAAATCAGAAATAAATGGCACTTCATGTTGATTTATTTTTATTTATACATTGACATCACTGACCTTGACCTTTGACCTTGTGACCACCAAATCTAATGATAGCATTGCCCTTTCCATATGCATACATGAGCCAAGTTTGTTGAACTGTCAAATGGTTACTGAGTTATCACAAGAACAAACCATTTCTATGTACATAATGACCTCTATGACCTGTGACCTTGGACCTTGAGACTCCAAAATCTAATCAGATCATTGTCCCTCCCATATGCATACCTGTGCCAAGTTTGAGGTTGATCGGTCAAATGGTTCTTAAGTTATTGTGAGAACGAGCCATTTTATGTGTATTATTACCTCTATGACCTTGACCTTGGACCTTGAGACTCCAAAATCTAATCAGATCATTGTCCCTCCCATATGCATACATGAGCCAAGTTTGAAGTTGATCTGTCAAACGGTTCTTAAGTTATCGCGAGAGCGAAAACGGGACGGACGGACGACCCGAAAACATAATGCCTCCGGCCACCACCTACGGTGGGCGGAGGCATAAAAAGAAAAGATGTCCATGGAAATGTTCTGGTTCAGAGCATCAGGTTGGTCGGTTATAACCAACAAAAGGTGAAAAAACAGCAGACCTAGTAATCACATTGTTCACTGCGTTATGTCTGACGTCACAATGATGCAAAAGAACAATAGCATGGTGTGATTCTTTTCTCAGTTATGGTCACCTCTTAAAAAATATCTTCAAGGGTTTCAAAATACACGGGAGTATTTTTGTGTTGTTCTGGTTTGTTAGTTTTGTGTTGCCTTTTTATGTTCCCTATAAGCTTTTTTGTTATCTCTCTCTCTCTCTATACTAGTGTCATATCTTTAGAGTTTGGTGATCATACTGTTCCACAAGCCTGTGTTCCTAGCCTTCTCTATGAGCACCATTCCCTGGTCTTTCAGTCCTCTCTCCTCTAACCATTTCTGCAGACTGTCCATCCATCCTGCACCCTCCCCTACTCCTCTTTCCATCAAACTCCACTATTGAAACAAGTTTTCCTGTTGTATAAGAGTCATGTTTCACATGATTGGTATCCCTTTCACTTAATTTTGTGTGGAGACAAGGACAGAAGTGTGATCATGCTTCTGGCAACTTCGATATCAAAGTACAAATCACTTATTTACATTTAAATTCATTAAAAAACCCTAAACTACAATGGGGAACAATATAAGAAAAGGAATGAAAAAAATGTGTGCATTATACACAGTGAATCGAATAATTACACCGTTCATTCTCTCTATCCTCTCTCATTTCCTGCTATTATTTTTCAATTCCTTTCCATAGTAATACTAATATTATTAGGATACGTATTACTCATACAGCTTCTAACTAAAGCTATGACGCACTGATCACTTTATGGTCTTCTTATTCACTACATCACTCCTTCCAGATAACTCACCCACTCTCCCAAATAATGAGTAAAAGTTATGTACTTTGGTCAAGAGCCCATCTCCCAACAGAGGGTCTCTTATAAAAGGGGTCCACCTCAGGACCCCAGGCACATCATTTTTTGAGTAGAATTTAGAGAGTGTACTTATTGTTATTATCATTATCATTTTATTTGGCAAAGAAAGCATTACAGAGTACAAAAACAATTGACAATGAAAAGGATAAAGATAATGCGAGCTCTGAAACATTAGGAACAGAAAAAAGTTAATTTAATAACTGTAGCTTGTCGCTTTCTGTCCCAATTCCAGTGGAAGCAAAGATAATTGGAAAGAAGTAAAATTACAAATTCATCTTAATCATAAATTGCATAGGAATACAAAAAGTAGATATAAACACAATGATGAAAACAATACAATAGCAGTTTTAAAATTAATTGGTGTGGCCAGCTCGGTTTACGAAACAGTAGATTGGAACAGAGAAATTACATATACCAAAAGCTTTAATACCTAAAAAATAGAATTTTTTTTTAATTTCATGAAATTTCTGCACTGGAAAATAAAATGGGTAGAATCTGGTATCATATCTGTGTCGATATATAATTCACCGTGATGATGGTGCTCTTCAACTGAAATTTAGAGCCATACAACTCGGGAGTTGCAACATGTTTTTCAATTCCCAGATTTCGCACTCTAGAATGGAAGTTAAGAGAATTCCAGTACAAACTGTTACACAGTATTGTATTCTATAATGATAAACTGAATGAATTTGGATTAATGCAGTCAGAAACATATTTTCAAATTTTCTATAAATGTACAGCAGTGTCCAGTATATGGAAGGAGATGGGAAATGAACTAAAAGTGTCTCGGTTATTTTATTTGCAATGGATTGATGTGTTATTTGGTTTTAGAGCAAAAGGTGAAAGATGATATGTTAGTAATCATGTATTGTTTTTTGTACAAATATATGATTTATAGTAGTCGTAAAAATGGAAAGGTTCCAACTAGTAGAGAAATATGTAAGGATATAGAGAACGCAAGAAAAAAATTGAATATGAAAAAGCAAGAATAAAGGACAAATTAACACTACACAATAAAAAAAAAAATGGGAAATTTTTTCCCACTTAGCATAGTGGGGCTGAATATATGATATCAGTTTTTTTTTTGTATGATATCTATCTATTTACTTATACCTTTGTGTTTATGTATCCTTGATATTATGTATATACTGACTTATCTCCTGCTCACTCTCTCCTTTTCCCACTGATCCTAACACTTGTTTGTTATTTTATTACTTGGTTTTAAAATTCCTGGAAAAATTAAATATATTTATTTTTCCTTTTTCTAACTTCACTGATACAAGAGCCCCCCCCCCCCCCTCAACAAAAAAATGTGGTGTATATCATTTGGGAGGTGTTGTTTTGTGCTGCATGACGGTTACCTTGCTTTAAAATTGTAAAAAGTTTGTTTGTTTGTTTGCATTTATTTCTGCGTTCAAAAACACAATACAAAATTATTTATAATTACAAAATACAAAATAATTCACAATATAAACAATGTGGTCATATTACATAATAAATACAAATAAGGATGTGAGTATAAATTAATATTTTATAAATGTAAACATATATATATATAATGTAATAAATGAACGCAGGAGACCGCCATCGTGAGCGGTTAGGCTTGAATTGATGGCGGCCTCATAAAAGATTCGTGACTAAGATTGATATTTACTGACCAAGTGGGTGCATTGCAAGTGCAGGTGCTGGTGCTGTGTATAGCAGTTGAGTAAAATCAGAATATTAAATAGCGAATGTGAATATTTGAGTGAATGTTTTAATTTGGAGGGTGGGGTTGATAAGATTGAATGATCGTTTTCTTTAGAGTGGCTTTTAATGAGTATATGGTTGAACACGTTTTAATATTGTTTGGAAGACCATTCCAAATGTCAGGACCATGGTGTCGAATTGATTTAGAGGCAATTAACAGTCTGGGGTTAGAGAGATGAAAGTTTCCGGATATGCGCGTTGGGTAAGTATGGACAGAACTATTAAATTTGAACATGTTATCAAAAGACGAAGGGAGGAGATTGTTGATATATTTAAACATAATTATAGTTATTTGAATAGTATATAAGTCGGCAATTTTTAATGTCTTCAGTTTAAAAAATAAAGGATCGGTGTGAGCCAAATAATGTGATCCTGTACAAATGCGAATTGCTCTTTTTTGTAATTTAGAAATAGAAGTAAGTTTTGTGGAACCACAATTAGCCCAAACAACGTTACAATATGTTATATGCGGGAGTATTAACGAATTATACAATAGAAATAAAGTTTTGTGTGGTAAAATAAATTTCAACTTGGAAATTATTCCAATATTTCTCGAGATACATATAATGATATGGTGCAGATGTTCATTCCAAGACAAAGCTTGATCTATGATGACGCCTAGGAATCTAGATTGAGTCTTCCGCTCTAATGGTGTGCCGTCAATCTGTAAGTGAATTGGAGAATCTGTAATATGAGAATGTTTAAAATGGATGAAGTGGGTCTTTTTTGAGTTCAAGGATAGTTCATTAGCTTTAAACCACTGTGAAACTTTAATTAATTCAATATTTAAGATAGTGTTTAAGGAAGTTATATTTTTATGAGAAAAAAATATATTTGTGTCGTCAGCAAATAATACAAATGATAAAATGGAAGATGTATTAATAATATCATTGACATATAATAAAAATAAAAGCGGGCCTAGAATGGAACCTTGAGGGACACCACATTGAACTGGAAGTAAACTAGAATCGTTGCCATTAAATGTGACATATTGTTTTCGGTTTATTAAATAATTTTAAACCAAAGGAGTGATTGACCTCGAATACCATAATAATTAAGTTTTGAAAGTAAAATATTATGATTAAGTGTATCGAACGCCTTACTGAGGTCACAAAATATACCAATGACATGCTCTTTGTTGGCTATGGCGTTTGTTATTTTATCGTAAATTTGGATTAAAGCCAAGTTTGTTGAATAATTTTTTCTAAAGCCATATGGATTAGAAATTAATAAAAATTGTGTTTGTTGATAAATTCATAAAGTCTATTATAAACTATTTTCTCGAGGATTTTGGATATACTAGGGAGAAGAGATATAGGGCGATAATTGCTTATTTCATGAGGATTGTCTTTTTTGAAAATTGGATTGACTTTGGCGATTTTGAATAAGTCAGGAAATATACCTTGTGATAGAGATTTATTAAAAACATGACTAAGAGGGTTTGCAAGCGGGTGAATTATTTCTTTTAAAAGAGACATACTAATTTTATCATGCCCATGAGATTTGGAGCTATTAAGAGACCGTGTAATGTTGAGAATTTCTGTGGGGTTCGTAGGGTTCAGGAAAAATGAATGTGGATTAGGTTCGGGGAGGTAATCTGTGAAATGCGCATTTTGGCTATTGATCTTGCTTGCAAGTTCGGGTCCGATATTTGTGAAAAAAGAATTGAATGAGTTTGCATGAAGGGAAGAGTCAACTTTGGAACCATTTAAAGTCATGTCATCAGTAGGTGGGGGATCTGCACTTGTTCCTATTAGTTCTTTGATGATTTTCCAGGTAGTATAAGTGTTTGAACTGGCATCTTTTATTCTATTAGTATAATACATTTACGTGATAAACGAATTAATTTTGTTAACTTGTTGCGATATACTTTGTATTTTTAAAATTGGTTTCAGTAGGATTGCGTAAATGTGACTTGTAAAGGCAATTACGTGTCTGTATTGATTTTAATAAACCTTTTGTTATCCATGGTTGTTTGGGTGTTTTTCGATTATTTTTACTTTTCCTATGGGAATATTCTTTTCATAATAATGTTGTAATTTATTATTTAAGAGATTATACGATGTGTTTGCGTCAGTTTCATTATAGACATCCTCCCACCCCTCAAGTAATAAGTCTTGCTTCGTTAATTCAATATTACGTTTAGATTCTTTTCGATATGAGCGTTGGTTAATTGATTTGGGGCACGGTAATTTCATTTCACAAGTTAAAAATATTGGTAGGTGGTCTGAAACTTCAGAGCATAGAATTCCTCCTATCATTTTATTATTCATGTTGCTATGTACGTTGGAAAAGATATTGTCAATTTGAGTAGATGAACTTGGGTTGATTCTAGTGGATTTATTGATGAATGAATGGAAGCCGAATGAGTACATTAGTTTCATAAAATTGATTGAGTGATTATTGTCGACCGAGGGTAGGAAATTGATATTAAAATCACCAAAAATAAAAGTATGTTTATTTTCATTACCTATTGCAAATAAATATTGCTCTAGCTCCTCACAAAACAAATCAAGATTAGAGCCTGGCGGTCTATAAATCAAACCTATGATGATATTTTTAAATCCTGTGTTTTCAATTTCAATGAACAAAGACTCTGCATGCAAGAGTTTCACATCGGGACGGATCTTAAATTTCAGTTTATCAATAATATAGAAGGCCACGCCTCCGCCTCTTTTTCCTTTGCGGTCTGCCCTTATCAACTTGTAATTTGGTAAATTAAACAAATTTGGGGAATTATCATGCAACCATGTCCCGCTAATACCTATAACAGAAAATTTGAAATTATTTAATGTGTGTAAGAGATTTTCAAAATATTCGAAATTTCTATTGCGACTTCTTAAATTTGCATGTAAAAGGGAAATATGATCGGAATTACTATCAAACATATTATTAAATTCTTGAGGTGTATAGTATTTGCTGTCATGTGAATTGTCTATGTAATTATCAAGAATAAAAGAGAGGGATTCCATCAAAATTGATAAAATGTAAAGTACCATAAACTAAGAAAGGGGTCAACTGCAAGGGTGCTTGTGGTGTAGGTGCGTTTGCTAGTGATTGAACGGGTGTTCATGTATGTCTGTGGTGCAAATGTGCAGTCAATATCAATATGAATTACATGTACAAAAAGAACATGACCCATCTTGGTCAGCAAGAACATATCATTGGAAGCAGTAGAGCAGAGCTCAACCACCCAAATACATATAAGATTTGAAATCATTACACTTTAAAAAAATAAGATAAACGGTCAGATGAAAATGAATTAAGAGTATACCCAGAATATGCCTTAAGATGATGTGGGGGATGTTTAATACAAAAGTTAGGTACAAGTCTAGCGAACGATTAAAAAAAAATCAGATTGTATCAATCAATTCTAAGTAGCAGATTCATGCCCATGCAGTGTAGGCCTATTAAACAGTCACTTTATTCCTGTTATGGTGAGTATTTTGATAGCCATGCATGACGGAGTTGCCACGCCTTCTCTGATCAGACACGGGGTTGAACATGCTCGAGTTAATAATCAACATGAATGTCGGGCTGTTTTGGAAAAAACATGTGATGAAATGTATTAAAGCCGGGTGTAACGCCCACATCAATCAATCAGTATTTAAATACCTGACCAGTTGGACGTTTTAGTGAATTAAAAGCAAAAATAGGTCTGCATTAATCATGCATAAAACAGCCCGCTTTCTCTGATCAAACAACGCATGTGCAAGGGTGTCGGGAAACACACAAGTTAAAATTAACATATTTAACAAGCCAATGTTATTGGTAGGGTAGATTGAAATTAACCCATGCATATAATAGCGAACATAATAGATGGACATTTGTTCATGCATGTTTAGCCACACCTTCTCTGGCAAGGTCGCATGCGTGTTTTCAATCATAAAGCGAATCTGAGCCACACGTAGGCATGGTAGGGGCTTATACTAAACACTCGGGTCGCGTCGCGGCGCGGCGCGCTGGAAAACACTCGGGTCGCGGCTCGCTGAGCCAATTTTTTTTCTAATGGTGTCTTGAAATCGGCCTACACGATGGGAGAATTTTATTTAAAATTCTCGATGTCTTTACAACCCTTTTTCATTGTTGTCTTCAAGGCAGGTTCGAGGGGAAAATCTACTATAAAAAAAAGAAAAGTTGAAAGTTGCTCTTCATTAACTGATAGAAAAATAAGAAGACAAGAATAAGGATTGACAATACGAAAGAAAGAATACTAGGTAGATAAAATGAACTTTAAAGAAAGAGTAAGACTGCAAGGAAGGGGGTATGACAGAATGGAAACGAGGAAGAATGGAACGAGTACAAAGATGAACTGTGGGAAATTAATAAGAGAGGAATACAAAACAATGAAAGAAAGGAATAATATGGAATGATAGGAGTAAAAGTGTAAAATTAAAAGAATTTATTGGTTAGGTTTAACAGTGATAAAGATTTTTTTTTCTAAATCATATGATAGAAAAACAGAAGGTAAATAAAGGGATAGAATAAAATGTAAAGTTTTGTTGTTAAAGACTGACATATGAAAATAAAGTTAAAGGAGAAGTCCACACGATTTCATTAAAATTACAACAAAATTCTACATTTTATTCTATCCCTTTATTTACCTTCTGTTTTTCTATCATGTGATTTAGAAAAAAAAATCTTTATCACTGTTAAACCTGGCCAATAAATTCTTTCAATTTTACACTTTTACTCCTATCATTCCATATTATTCCTTTTTTTCATTGTTTTGTATTCCTCTCTTATCAATTTCCCACAGTTCATCTTTGTACTCGTTCCATTCTTCCTCACTTCCATTTTCTCACACTCCCTTCCTTGCAGTCTTACACTTTCTTTAAAGTTCAGTTTATCTACCTAGTATTCTTTCTTTTTTATTTATTTATTTATTTATTCAGTATTTATTATACAGGGTAGCCCCATCAGTAGACAAGTACTGTTATACATGGGGGCCCTGTAAAACATAAAACAACACAACATACAGTTAAACAAGTTAAACAGGATGGAAATTCAGGAAAATAAACTAACAAAATAAAATCATTATTACATTGTACTTTCCTTGATATGTCTATAAATATGATAAGAGAGGGAAGAGAGGGGAGGAAGAAATAAAAGGGAGAAAAGAAAAGGAAGGACAGGGAGAGAGAAACAGAAAGAGAGAGAGAGAAGAGGGATCAGAATGTGAAAAAACTTGAGTGGAGAGAAGAGATATACATATATCTTTCGTATTGTCAATCCTAATTCTTGTCTTCTTATTTTTCTATCAGTTTAATGAAGAGCAACTTTCAACTTTTTTTTTTTTATAGTAGATTTTCCCCTCAAACCCGCCTTGAAGACAACAATGAAGAAGGGTTGTAAAGAAATCGAGAATTTTCAATAAAATTCTCCCATCGTGTAGGCCGATTTGAAGACACCATTAGAAAAAAAATTGGCTCAGCGAGCCGCGACCCGAGTGTTTTCCAGCGCGCCGCGCCGCGACGCGACCCGAGTGTTTAGTATAAGCCATGGTAGGTGTATCTTCATGTTCAATATTGGATAGCCACGCCCCCTATAATCAAACAGTGTACGTACATGAGGCATGCAAGCACGCGACTGGTGTTAATGTCATACCATGCATGAACAATGGAATAAACCACAAGAATTCATTGATTGTTATACAATTGAATTACAAATCGTTTAACATAGCTGGTATCAAGACCAATAATAGAGATAATGAACCTTTATCTATTGCTTGTCAAAGAAATTGGATTCCATCGTTTAAAATAGTTGAGAAGGAGATCAATGACATACCATGGATGAACAACGAAATTAACTACATCTATGCGTTGATTCTCATGCAAATTGTTTAACATAGCAGGTATCAAGACCAATAATAGAGATAATAAACACCTTCATCTATTGCTTGTCAAAGAAATTGGATTACATCGATTAAAAATAATTGAGAAGGTGATCAATGAAGATGCAATTCATACATCTGATCTTCATTCAGTATTAAGGGTAATTGTAAGGAGTCTATAGGTAATCGAACGATAAAAAATGCCAAAATTTTAGATACAGAGCGTGATCAGCCAATGTCACGGACGGACAGTTTACAAAAAAATTAGTAAGCCTATACATAATGTTTGGATAACTCAACAGTCAACACCTTCAGCGAAAGCATCCCCATGATAACTTTTTCCCAAATGTCCGTCCCCGACACCAACCGATCACACTCTTAAGTGCATGGTTACCAATTCAGTGATTACATAATGCATATGATTTCTTTCTAGAGGAGAATACAGAGGGCCATGGACATTACACGCTTCTCCTTGTATCTATTCCATTAAAATATGATATTGATAACAGGAAGGCGGATTTCGAAATAATGTAATGCATCTCTTTTTTTTTTTTCTTTCTTTTTACTCCGATCAATAACCGATATTTGTAAAATCGTCAACATGCTGTTGTTAAACATTAAGATAAAAATTTACGATTAAAAAATATGCCTAGGTTTCTTTGGTCAAAAAAGGCAAATTTTTAAATTCAGTAACGAAAACCATTGAGCAATCAAGAATATATATATATATATATATATATATATATATATATATATATATATATATCTTCTAGGATAAAATAATAAATAAGAATACTGTGTGAAATGCTTATCACAAAATTAGAAGTTGAAGTTGTGTTTAAACTGATATATCTGGGGTAAAAACAGTCAGGGGCTTTTAATTTTAGGCCTCTGAATTTTAAAGGTAGCAAGGCAACGAAATACAATTGGATTCTCCTTTACCTAATGTCTGTGGAGTATTATTTGTTTCAACTTCTTTAAAATAATTTGTGGTTTATTGTATACAAAAGATAGGTACAAGTCTTGGAAATGATTAAATATATTTCATATTATTTTATCATTCAATTTAAAATCGCAGACTCATGCCCAGGGTAGGCCTATATTAAACAATGCCTTTACTCCTGCTTTGGCGAGTATAATTATATTCATGATAGTCATGCATGTCTGAGTTGTCACACCTTCTCTGACCAGATACAGGGCTGAACATGTGGAGTTAATTCACATGAATATCGTGTTGATTTGGAAATAATGAAATGTATTAAAGCCGAGTATAAAGCCCACATCGATTAGTATTTAAATACCTGATCCGTTGGGCGTTTTGGGGTGAGTTAAAAGCAAAAATAGGTGTGCGTTAATCAAGCATGAAAAAGCCCGCCTTCTCTGATCAGACAACGCATGTGCAAGATATCTGGAGATACACAACATTAACATATTCAACAAGCCAATGTTATCAGTAAGGCATATGGAAATTAACACATGCCTGTAGTATTGAACACGTTAGTTGAATAGATGGAGGTTTGTTCACGCATGTGTAGCCACACCCTTTCTAGCAAGGGCGCATGCGTTTTTTTCGATCATAAAACGAATCTGAGACACATGTAGGCATGGTAAGTGCATCTTGTTCAATATTGGATAGCCACGCCCCAAAAATCAACAGTGTACGTAAATAAGGCATGCAGGCACGAGACTGGTGTTTGGCATGGAGTTGAAAGAGAGATGCATGAAAAACGGAATTAACCACAAGAATTCATTGATTGTGACTCAATTGGATTATAAATCGTTTAACATAGTTGGTATCATGAACAATAATAGAGATAGCACCTACATCGATTGCTTAGTCAAAACAAATTGGATTACATCGATTAAAATAGTTGAGAAAGTGATCAATGAAGGTGCAATTACCACATGAATTCATCTGAGCTTCGTTCAGTGTTATGGTTTGATTGTGAAGAGTCTATAGGCGATCGAACTATTAAATAAGATGACAAAATTTTAGATAAAGTGGTTACCAATTCAGAGATTACATTAAGCGGGTAATTTTT
>JAPZVO010000388.1:0-42558 GCA_029962745.1 Echinometra lucunter
TACTGTGGATACACTCTACACAGGTATTGGGCAATCTGATATGGAATAATCTTATTTGGAAGTTGTTCAGATTTTTTTGGATAAGTCATCTACAATTTGTTTCGTTTATATTGAAAAAAAATGTGTTGTCCTAGTGATTTAGAGAACTCTGTGAATCCTACCAAACTATTGCCTCTTTTTTTTTGTTTGCTTTGTTTTTGCTGCTATTCTTTTTTGTTATGTTCTCTGCAATCTATGAACTCAGCGAAGCGTTATTACAATATACTTTTGCGCATTCTTTTACATAAAAAATGCAGATAAAACAACGATTTCAGTAATATAGCACTTGCAACATTTGATATTCCATACGGCATGTATATAAGTTCAAACTGGATTGCCACCTTCACATTAGGTAATTTGCTAAAACGTGTATCAGAATATGATAGGATGAAAGTGCATCTATTCCTACTGATATTTTTACCTTCCATTTAAATGTCACTACAAACAGCCCTCTTCTGATCTGTGGAAATCTCGATTTGATATGACACGTATGAAAATATCTTGATATTTCTTTTTTATCTCTAGGTCGTATATCTTATTATGAACTGTGGAAATTGGTTCTCTACGCTTTTGACCTTAAAGAGGACGACAAACTCAAAGTTGTTGTGAAAACCCTCGTGAATGGTAAGTGATATGGTATGCCCTTTCCATCATTCCGCGAACGACTGTTACATGGTTGTGTAATAGTTATAGGAATATAGTCTCTAATAGGAATCGCAACCTCTCCCTTCCCCACCTCTGTTGAATATATATATATATATATATATATATATATATATATATATATATATAATTTTTTTTTTTACAGAAATACGAATTTCGTTCAGAATTACGTCACACTAAATCTAAGACTTTCAGTAACTGCTGATCACTAGGTAGTCGTGATATGTCGCAGTCGAGGTATTGTGCGTTCTACAAAAGTTGTAAGGGGTTGTTGAATGTCTTCGGCCCTCTTTCATCGGGTGAAAGTTTACGCTGCTGCATTTCATCCTTTCGACCGGACCAGGATTTCTCTTTATTTTCCTAGTTTTGCCGAATTTAATGACTGCACAGAATCTCCAGTAATAGCTGACTGTTCGCGAGTGATTTTTTTGGTTTAGAAAAGGGTCGGCAAGTCGGCAAGCAACTAGGCCTAATCGTCAAGAAATGATAAATAGTAATAATAATTTGTCCACGATTGAGCGAAACTTTTAAAACTTCGAAAATGCCATTTTTCTTTCTACTGAGCTGTTTCATAAATCGTTTTTTTGTGTGTGTGTGTGTGTGTGTTAACCTATCCGCTCAACGATAAGAAGTAGGGAAATATCCATGGTGTTGTCACTCTAAATTCAAAGGTGTAACTATGATTTTGACCCATATGAATTTGACCCCAGATACGCCGTGTTTCGAGTACATTTGAGCCATTTTTACCCTTATTTGGCACAAACCGTGGTGAAAATTCGCTTTTAAAAGCAACCCTATTCCAGATACACTGTTTGCAAACAAGGAACAAAAAAAAAAAAAATAAATAAAAAATAAAAAATAAACACCTTTTTTTTTTCCAATTTAGAGTAGAGGGCTACAAGCTTAAAAAGACCCCTTTTTCAATTTCGAGTACCAGCTCACGAAAATCACATTTTTTCGAAATCGCGAACAGGTTAAAAAAGGATCCCTTTTTACGCGAAATTCCGAACGATCGTGCGTATGCCGAGTGAATACAGAGTGACAACACCGGGGAAATATCAAAAACCAAACACAAAACAAAAATTAAGTTCCCCCTGTATCCCTGTATTTTTTCGATCAGGAACATTTGATAAAATCTGAATACAGACTTCTGTAGCTACATTTTCTGGAAAATTCTGGGCAACCCCCTTCAGTCACGCTTCAGTGAACACGACAAATATGCAAAATTGTCATTTTTTGGAAGTTTACAAACTTCGTGCCATGACTTTGATGCAGTGACATCGGAACATACTTTATGTTTTTTGTTTTTTTTGTTCGTTTGAGGCATGCAGCATAAATTTTATTCGCTACCAAACATGCCAAGTGAGTTGTGCACCAAACAATGCCTGAGTGAGCAAGACATGAAAATGACAAAAAACTGCATCTTGACATCTTTTGCGCCGTGAATTTGATCTAATGCGGAGGAATTCATGTTTTAGAAGTGTGTTTGCAACTTTTGCAATTGATACCTATCAATTCACGGTTGAATGAACACAAAATAAAAACAATCACCATACTCAAATTACCCAGTAATTATTGCCTCATTTTTGTGTACTAAAAATTTTATTGATAACATTTTTAGCATGTTTATATGACCGGTGTACATTTATGAATGATCTCATTGAATTTAACTGAAATGTTAATGAGCAAGTGGGACTGGAAAAGCTCTTCTTTTACCCATGACCAAAATTCAATTGCTTAATGTGGTTAATCATCAAAAGTCTTTTTGGGGGGTTCCTTTGATTTTATTTTCATCGAAATCCTAGTCTCTTACGCTTCAGTGAGCAAAAAAGACAAGAAAATTATGCAAATGAGATGGAAGTTTAGTGCGTTGTCCCTGCTCCGTGCCGCATCGCATACTTAATTTGGTGCACGATCCTGTTAGTTAATGACCTCCTGAAGATATGTCCTAATTTTCATGAGATAACCCCAAGTAGAACTCATCAATGAAAATAAGCCAACTTTCACTTTTGTTAAACTTCTGCTCCCTAGCTGTACATGGTGTCAGTGGGAGTAAAAATAAAAAACTGAAATCTAGCCTATTTTCCTCGTTGATTATTGTTCAATCTACTGCGAGTTTTTTCATGAAATTTGGGACATATCCCCCTTGGGTCACTAACTAAATGGACATTACGCCAAATTAACTATCCGATACGGCACGGAGCAGGGACATCGCACTAAACTTCCACCTCATTTGCATAATTTTCTCGTTTCATTTGCTCCCGGAAGAGTAATTGGTCGGGAAGATTTTCAGTGCATAAAAATAAGGCAATAAATACTGGATAATTTCAACATGGTGATATTTGGTTTTTATTCTGTGTTAATTCAACCGTGAATCGATAGGTATCAATTGCAAAAGTTGCAAACACACGTCCAAAACATGTATTCCTCCGCATTAGATCAAATTCACGACGCAAGAGATGTCAAAACTGCAGCTTCTGCCATTTTCCTCTCTTGCTCACTCAAGCATGAAATTTTGTAACGAATAAAATTTAAGTTGCATGCCTTCAAACGCAGAAAACTTAAAGTATGTTCCGATATCACTTCATCAAAGTCATGGCACGAAGTTTGTAAACTTCCAAAAATCTGTATGCAGAGTTCATTAAAGGTTCCTGATGGAAAAAGTACAGGTACCAAGGAAGGCTATTCCACAATTTTGGTCCTAAAAAGTAGAAGGCTGTATCTCCCCAGGCCGTACGGCTAAGAGAATTTGTCAATAGTGCTTGGTCAGCCGATCTCAGAGAGCGTGCAGATCGATGCTTTGTCAAGAGCTCCGATATGTAGGATGAAGATTTACTGTTGAGTGCTTTGAATACCAGAACTCCCAGTGTGAAGGTGATCCTCTGGTTGCTAGGCAGCCAATGAAGATCTCGTAAAACTGGGGTAATGTGGAACTCTCTTCCTTTCCAAAGTCACTACCCTGGCAGCCATATTCTGCAGTCGCTGAAGAACTTGATGTTGACTCAAGCCAGCAAGAATTGAGTTGCACATATCCATTCGAGTCGTCACAAAGGCATGGACAAGTTGTTCCGCAACACGTTGAATTACATGCTTGCGGATTCTCCCCAGGTTTCGAATGGAGATACAAGCTGCTTTTGATTACTGATGTGATGTGCTGCTCCATTGTGAGCGACGAATCAAATATCACTCCAAGGTTTCTCACTTGATCTTATGGCCAAATGGTAGCACTGTCAACTTTTAGATGGTCAATCTTTACCTTAGCTCTTTGCTGACGGGAGCCAACCACAAGAATCTCTGTTTTATCTTCATTCAGCTTCAGGTAGTTGCTCGAGAGCAATTTGCGGAGATCAGTCGGGCAGGATTCGATGTTTCTAGTGCTGAATAAACCGCAGCTTGTGTCGGATCAACAGTGCAGTAAATCTGTGACTCATCTGCATAGCGATGATAGTGGAGACCATAGCCAGTGATGATTTCAGATACTGCCGCAGTGTACATGCAGAATAATTGTGGGCCTAAGACTGACCCTTCAGTAACGCCATACCAAAGAGGGGATGAATCAGATCTAGCACCATCTACAGACATATAGCTGGACCTAAACGTCAAGTATGAACAAACCACTTGAAGGCAATTCCACTTATTCCATACTGAGTGCTGAGGCATTCAAAGAGAATTTCATGATCGACGGTGTCAAAAGCAGCAGAGAGATCTAAGAGTACTAGGAGTGATAATTTCCCTTGATTCATGGCAGAAAGAAGATCATTCTGAATGTAGTACCTTTTGGAACCTGAACACGATGTTGTACTTTTTGGAACCGAAATTCCCCAGCCTATACAATTAAATCTGTGCTTATCTCATGGGAATGTCCCTTTCACGTTAAAAGGAGACCAGTTTCACCGACAGTATCTGCAGTGATCGTATAGACAATGCGATTCTTAGTTAATGCATAAACATTGATATATATATATATATATATATATATATATATATATATATATAAATAATTAGGTTATGTCTACATGAATACACTGTTGGTCATAAAGGTGGATTTTTCCACCAAATTTTCACAGCATAATGATATCAACATGATTTCAAAATGGTGTGTATGATGCCTCTTACACACATTTGACATTTAACAAGCTTATATCCTGAGCGATTGCATGTCATGAGCACAGAAAAATCAATGACGACAATACACAGTAAATTAACGATTATAAAATAATTTATTTCAGTCATTTCAGTTTTCCAGATGATATATTTTTTGTGATTGCATGGACGAATTTGCATCAAAATGGAGTCATTGTTCTTACTCTGTCACTAGTATCAGGTATGTCCACCCCTCGCAAGAACCAGCACATGCAGACATCGTGCCATGCTGTCCACTAGCTCGTTGATGACGTCAACAGCCGTAGCGCGCATTATCTGCCAACTCATGCAGACTTTGAGTAATGACCTCGCTGTAGATGATGGCCCAACCAAGGGCAGCCCATGCCAGCACTATGGGGTTCATAGCCGAGGAAGAAGCTGACCACGGCATTTGCACGACGCCCTCTGCCTCCAGGAATTCCCTTACTGTAGTAGTTCTGTCCGGTCTATCGTTGTTCGTCCTGCAGTCGGAAACTGTGTCCATACTCATCTTGTTTATGGAAGGCAGTGGAACTCCAAGATATCCCTGTAAGCGACGGTGTTGACGTATCCGTCCGGAACCACCAGTGGCATTTTGCCTCCATAATGGATGCCGGCCCATATCATCACTGAATCGCTTTCCTCGACCATTCGACGAATTTGGTGTTTCCCATCCTGTCGGTCAAGGATGGACCAGCTCTTTTCCGTGAAGACCACATGTTGCCATTGTCCTGGCTGAAGCCTTCTGTGCTCCCTAGCCCAAAGAAGATGAGCTCTGATATCTGATATCTCCTCCACAAAAGACAAATACATTCGTAGATAACTTCCGGTTTCTTCGGCTGAGATTCAACAGTTGGCGGTCATCTCTTCTTGTGGTCAATCTGGGACGTCCTGGAGATTTCCATGACTGCATATTTCCCGCCTTACCTTGACGTTTCAGGATCTTAGAGACTGCACCCCTTGATGACCTTGAACTTCTGCGATGCCGGTCTGCTTGTGGTCCTCCTGCCGCAGTGCTACCACTCTGTCGCATGTTGCGTTTGCCGTTGGACCACACACTGTCCAAGGAACGCCTCTACCGATTTTTATTGCAAACAGAAGAGGAAACTCGAAAAAATGCAATCTTCTTTACACGCAGTGCTAAATTAGGGAAAGGGACAAAGTATCATATGCATAGGCGTGATGGTCTATGTTGTCTACAACAAAAGAATTTATGACGTAATGGAATTCTCTTCATGTTATGATGTCACCTGAGTAACAGAGTAACATTATGCAATCACCCAATTATCATTTTTTCTGCGTGTGGACTTTCAAATCCCCCCCGAAAAATGCATATCTTAATTCAAAAATGTTATATTCCACCTTTATGACCAACATTGTATTAATAACTTTGATTTGTCGCTCCAGTTTTTTAATATTTATTTTATACTATACGAAAAAAAGCATGTAACGGCATATTGGCAAAATTAAGAATAAACTGAATATGATTCAATATAGTTTGAAATATTTTATCGTTAATTAATTTGAAACTGTTCATTTGATATATGTATATCTATTTGTTTTCTATTTTTTTTTTTTTTTTTGGTTTCGTTTGTCCACTGTGTTCATTATATGTTGCCCTGTATCACGTTCGTTAAGAACTGGTAACCTGGGCTAATTATATTCCCTTTATTGATTAATAAAAGATGATTTATAAAAAAAATCCAGAGATGAAAATAAAATTTATACTACCTGTAAAGTAAAACTGGAAATGCAGAAGAATTTGCAAAAGTTTAGTCATATAGAATACATGTATAAATTTGGTTCCAAAAGGTACTACTCCATCAATCCAATATTTCTTTTTTTTTTTATTATCATGGCAATGTCATTTTTGGATGATGCGTTTGCTGATTGTTCTACTACATGATACAATAACAAAACTAGTCTTTAAAAAATCCAAGTCCACAGATTTATTTATAATCAGTTGATCATTCTTTTATGTGGATGGATGTAGTGCCTTTTGGAACTGAACTGAAATGGATATGGTACCCTTTGAAAGCGAACCGATTTTTTAATGTCATCTTTAAAAAATTGTCAATTAGATCTTTATTATTTTTTGTGGTTAGTATTAGTATATAAAGCTACTGAAAATGAGTACATTAACACAAAAAAAAAAAATAATTGTATTAAAAAATGGATTTAGTACCTTTTGGAACCGAGCTCTTCAAATATCTGAATCATAGTTGTTGCATCGTTGTTGCACCGTTGTTGCATCTTCGGCTTTAAGCAATGACCTTGTGTGACTTGGCAAAATGAGAAAATGTGGTTAATATAACTTTTTTATTATCAATTTTCCCTGCCCAATTTCATACATTGGTAACTCAAATTCATTAAAGTGTACTTGGATTCACGGGGTATCGTTTGGAAGCGCTATCTGTCTTTTAAATGTGAAATTCGGCCAATGCTATTCATTTAAAGACACTCAAATTCCCTTATAGGCATTCAAATTAATTTATGAACAAACCTGTTTCACATTATATATCAATATAGCTTTTGTCCAGTGCTTTGAATTTCATTTGAGGGCAAGGAGGTTCGTTAACAGGCTTGCAAATTCGTGAATGCAAGCAGTATATCCTATTACGTGCATTGAATTTCAGGATTCATGCATTCAAATTAACAAACAATGGCCTATAAGGCTGCTTGGGCAACCAATTTCATTTTGGGGGGGATTCAATTTAATGATGTTTTTGATTGAAAAGGTATTTATTTAAGAAACACGTTGCAGCTCAAAAGCTGAATTACATGGAATACACATATACATGGGAAATTATATTACCAGGTAAAATACATTTTTGTATACATGTATGGGCATTCAATCATAATTAATAATAAAAAATAACATTGCAGACAGGATATGTACATTTTAAAATCAATTTAAGTGACTGAATAAGGTGGAAAAGAGAGTGTGAGAAGAAAGGAGGGAGAAGAGCGTGATAGGAGAGATGAAGATAAGATAGACTCGATAGAGAAAAGAGAAATTATTAGAACATGGAATAGATGACACGCATACAAATTATATACAAAACGAGGGTTGACATTGAAAAAATAAAAAAATCACATTTGTATGAATAAGAAAGGAAGGTAAAACATGGTGAATGTACACAAATGCGTAGTGAAAACTATACTAGAAAACCCGATAATGCAGATTGTTAAATGGACCATTGAAAATTGAGATTTAAATTGGTAAGGATAATTCTGGGTAAAGGCCCCGGAACAAATAAGCTTTGAATGAATACAGTTATGTACATAAAAAGAAAACCTTGGCGGTAATGGTTCAGTTTAGGTGTGTAGAAATATGTGTACTAATATCCAACTACTTTGGGGTAGATTATTTCCTTACGAGTTTAAATTTCATTCAAGAGATCAATTAGATAGAGCAGGGAACTGTTACTATAGCAGCTAGTTTTACATCTAAATTGCTGGTATTTTGGGGTGTTACTTAGGGTAACGTAGGTTTTCTTTTTAGCGGGTAAGTATATGCAACATTAAGGGTTCTCTACTAAAGACTTGGCCAAATCCGTACAAAGTTTTCTTCTTCGTATTATTGTTTTCATTTGTTTCTATGACTTGGGTATGTTTGTATGTGCATATTAATCATTGTAAATTCGTAGAGGTGTTGTGGTCCAGTGGAAAAGTCTCCGGACTGTTAACCACAACGTCCAGGGCTCGAATCCCTGCCACGGCACTAATGTCCTTTGGCAAGATTTATCTACATTTGCCACTCCCCACTCAGGAGCAAATGGGTACCTGTGAGGACTGCCGAAAGCCAATGTGATTGCCTTTACAAATGCCCAGCATGTACGCATGTGAACGGTGCAAAATGGTAGGAATGCTCCCTAAGAGTGGAGATGGTGCACACGTGTATGCGGGCTAGAAATTCAGTGATCAGGGTTAATAACAGTAGCATTATAAAACGCATTGAAGTATTCACGTAATGCGCTATATAAATGTGATATACAGAGTGAGTCAGAAAAAAGTACCATCATTTTGAATTTGTCTAGTATGAAGTATGAACATTCGATGATGGGTTTCATGATTTGTCTTGGTAGAGTTATCCTCCCAGCATTTATTGGTACCCTTTTCATTTGGAACTTTGCATGCATGACTGAATAACAGGCAATCTTTAGAAGAATGCAAAATATCACTTGCGCCAAGTGGATGGGTGAAGAATAAAACTGAGGACGAATCATAATACTTGTACTACTTTCAAAGGGCTGAACATAAGTAATTGCTGCCAAATCAGGCAAGTCCTTTTGTAGGCAAGTAAGGAAAATACACAAATTTCCATTGTTGTCATTGTTAAACATCAAACAAAGTCATAACTATAATTTCAGATAGCACATTGGATTGATGTGCACTTGGTGATAATTATGATGGTGATCGGTGATGACGATGATGATGATGAGGATGATGATGATGATGATGATAATGATGACTATGATGATGGTATGCTGCTGCTGATGATGATAATGATAATGATGATAATGATGAGTTTTTTGCTGTGTGTGTGTGGGTGGGGTGAGGGTGTGGGGTGTGTGGGTATGAGGGTGTGTGTGTGTGTGGGAGGGGGTTGTGTGAGGTGAGGTTGAGGTGAGGTTGTGTATATAAGGGGTTTCATTCCTCCTTGTTTCTTCTGCTCATTGATGTCTTATTTACGAAAATATGCTATGAAACAAAATGAAGACGTGTATTACATTATTTTGCTTATATTGATTTATACGGATGTATTGATGTTTATTTTGAATGAAATCTCTAATAAGAACATTATGGGGGAAAAAAGGGTGTGGCGTTGTGTGTGGGTGTGTGCACATAAGTTATTACTTCTTTTTAAAGATTTTTTTAATCTTCATCCAGCCACTTGGCGCAAGTGATATTTTGCAGTCTTCTAAAGATTAATTGTTATTCAGTCATGCATGAAAAGATCCAAATGAAAAGGGTACCAATAAATGCTGGGAGGATAACTCTACCAAGACATATAATGAAACCCATGAATAAATGTTCATACTTCAAACAAGACAACTTCAAAATGATGGGACATTTTTTCTGACTCACTCTGTAATATTTTCATTATTATAAATTATATCTATCGGTCATGTGGGTGATAACGTGTCTGAAATTTCCCGGTTCTCAAATACATGGTCATAACAAAATTTTCAAAGTTAAGGATGCTTGTAAAGAAAGTATGACATATATACTTATATTTTTTCTTTGTGTGTGTTTTCATCGTTATTCTTATTTTCGATTTTTGTGTCTGTGTATTTTAATCTATTGCATCTTTTGCATGGCATTTTTGCATGTTTTCTAAATAATGTAACTGTCATGTAATAGGTACAGGTTTATTTACGTTCTTCCATCTTTACGTTTCATGATTTTTTTTCTTTCTATTTATCTCTACATCGTTATTTATTTTCGTCAATGTTTTTATTGTAATCATTGCTCTTTTTTCGTATTGAGTATCCTGGACAAAGCATCTTAAATTAAATGCGCTCATTTAAAACACGCTTGCCTATTCGTGAAATTGTTTGATTTTACAGGTACCAAGCCCATCGACATCTGAATTTGAATGGACATTTTTTTAAATTCCACGCACCTATTTCAAATGTCAATGACTCATTTGAAAAAGTCGTTGCAAGCTTTGCCCATTCGTGAAATTGCATGCTCTTTATTCAAATTCAGGTGACTCATTTGAAGATTTTTTTTTTGCAAAGAAAATTAATTCAAAAGAGGAACACTTATTATTAAAGGAGAATGCAACCCAGGCATCAGCGTGCATTTAGTGAATAGGAATGGACAAGACAGACAAACAGTGAAAGTTTGAGCAAAATCGGACAATCTGTTCAAGAGTTATGAATTTTGAAAGTTTAAGCAAATCCCTGTTATAGGGATCCTTGAGTTGGCAACTTTGCCAGCATCTGTGATGTCATCGTGGACAAATCTCCATTCATTTTATAGACCAATTTCACAACGCAAGAGGGCAGCAGACTGTTCGACACAGTTCGACATACTGGGGTGGGCGCTCCAACTGTTATAGTACACAAGTCAATAGCGCGTTATGTACATTCGTTCGATTTTTTGTCTATTTTGACCAGTATATGCAGATTTATATTAATATTTGCAATGAGAAATTATCAGGGAAGTTCAGGTCGCAGCTGTGCGGTGCTCAAATGCCACAAGGATTAGGGAAAGTTTAAAAATTGGAAGCTAACTGAGTGCGAAATTCACTCGCTTTTGACTCTTGAAGCCTGTTTGTGTGAGAAGCCGTACTCCCTACACAGGTTTCTGTAAGCAATGTGAAGGAATTCGTCGCCAGTGGCTAAAAACATCAACAGAAGGGACTTTTAAGTCAAGAAACATATCATTATGTACTTTGGCGTAAAATTTAATGAGTGAAAACTTGACTTTGTAAACAGGGTGAGATTTACGGCTCCCGTGTACTACGGCTTCTATGCTGCAATCGAACTTTTACTGAGAAAACTAAGTTGAAAAACCATCAAAATTACAAAAATACATCATACCTTCATCCGTCAGATATGACCATTGTCTTACCTCATCTACCCATGTATCCATGCTTTATTTTATTGATCTAGAATAAAGTAAATGGAACAATATCGGGGCATATCTCATATCTTACATTCATTTTGTACACAGAGCCAATCGCGGTCAGCGCGCTTGCCCACAGCAGCAATGGCGTCGCCGATAGAGGGCCAAATACATAAACCGGCCGTGAAATTGGTCTATACACAGAACTTAACATTTTCTTCATTTTCCAGAAAAATAGAAATTCTATTAATTTACTGTTTGTGTATGACATGGCTACATCAATTCTGCAAGCCTTTTGGGAAGAATTATGTTGATTCCTGACTCGAAATTTCATATAAATCATTTTTTTTTTCTGAAAAATCATACACAAAATGAATGGAGAGTTGTCCATGATGACATCACAGATGCTGGCAAAGTTGCCAACTCAAGGATCCCTATAACAGAGATTTACTTAAACTTTCAAAATTCAAAACTCTTGAACAGAGTGTCCAATTTTTCTCAAACTTTCACAGTTTACATTTCTTGTTCATCTCTATTCACTAAGAGCACACTGATAACTGGGTTCCATTCTCCTTTAATGCCCATTCGTTAAACTGCATACTCTTTATCTAAAAACAAGTGATTCATTTGAAGAATCTTTTGCACGGGTAACACATTTGAATGACACCCCCCCCCCCCAAAAAAAAAAAAAACAAAAAAAAAAAAAAGAAAAAGAATTCAAATGACGAATGGCCGTGGCGATCACAGTTATCGTGAATTTGAATGCTCTTTACATTAAACTGGATAAACAAATTTGGAAATTGAGCGGGAAAACCTACATTACGTTCGTTCTGTCTCTTGTGCTGTCGGATGTAAATCAAATATGCCATGCACTCATTTCAAAGTACCACTTTGAGTGGTGAATGGCATAGTTTCTATTTTAATCGGGGCTGCACCCCTCAGAAAATAGTGCCAGTCACCTCAGAATCCATAATTTTAACTAAAACTTCTCAGAGCATGGTATATTATTTACTATTTTGAACTTATTATTCTCCTTATATTTCTTGATCTTTAAATAAAAATGCTCGAGCATTCAAGGAATTTCTTCCTACCGGGTACCCATTTACTACACCTGGGTGGAGAGTGAAAAATGTAGATAAACATCTTGCCAAAGGACCCGAGTGCTGCGGTAGGATGTTTGCAATCAGGAATAGTCAGGGAAGTTCTGGCCGCAGCAGTGCGGTGCTCACCTGTCACAACAATTGGAGAAAGCTTAAAACATGGAAGCTAAATGAGTGTAAAATTCACTCGCCTTTGACCCATGAAGCCTGTTTGTCTGAGAACCTGTACTCCGTACACAGGTTTCCGTAAGGAATGTGAAGGACTCTTTGCCGCCAGTGGGTAAAAACATCGACAGAAAGATTTTGAAGTCAAGAAACATTATCGTTATGTAGTTTGGAGTACAATTTAATGAGTGAAAAGTGTAAACAAGGTACCATTAAGGGCTTTACTTAGAAGTGCCGTACCGCGAGTGCGACAGTCAGGGGCGTCGCTAAACTAGTTTGAAGGGGGGGGGGGGGGGTAGAGGCCAGTTTGCCGACAAATAATGCCACCGATTGCCGATGACCAACGTCGATGAATTCAAACGTATAAAGCCCATTGAGGCATGTTCAATTGTGCACCTCTATCATATTTTCCTTTTGAACTATATTTTGTTCACCTCACTTGCCGAATGTGCTTGTTTTCCGAAAACAACCTGTATCTAAATATAATACGAGCGAGCGCAGCGAGCGACGAAAAATATACACTCTCTTACGTACTTAAGTGATAGTTCTTCATCAAACTACATGGTGGGCTTAAAGATATCTAAATTAATTATATTTGGTCACCTTTCTTGCCTGATTCATTCGGTTTCAAAGACCATCCTAAATCTTAATATTATACGAGCTAGCGCAGCGAGCGAGGAAAAAAAAAAATTCATGGTAGAAGTGACAATTCTTTATCAAAATACGCGATGGTATTAACTTAATCAGGTACATTTGGTCACCTCACTTGTCGAATTCGTTTGCTTTCCCAAATCCATCTTGTATCTGAATATTGTACGAGCGAGCGTAGCGAGCGAGGAAAAATACATATTTACTCATTTGCATGATAGAAGTGAAAGTTCTTTATTAAAAAAATGCATGATGGTCCTTTTCGATATCTTGATTTTGATCACCTCTCTTATCTAATTCATTTGCTTTCAAAGACTATCTAAATATTATACGAGCGAACGCAGCGAGCCAGGAGAAATATATATACTCTATTTTATGGTAGGTGATAATTCTTCATCAATATACACGATGGGCCTAAAGCTTGCAAAATTTGTTTGCTTTCCCCAATCCATCTTGTATCTGAATATTATACGAGCGAGCGTAGCGAGCGACGAAAAATTCATAATCATTTTCATGGTGGAATTGAAAGTTCTTCATCAAAATACACGATTGGCCTTTAAGGTACCTATTCTGATATATTTGGTCACATCTCCTACCTAATTTATTTGCTTTGAAGACCATCCTATATCTAAATATTACACGAGCGAGCACAGCGAGCGAGGAAAATATACATACTCTTTTTATGGTAGAAGTGATAATTCTTCATCAAAATACATGATGGGCCTAAAGGTAATTCATCTAAATTATATATTTGTGTTCATCTCATTTGCCGAATATGTTTGCTTTCCGAAAACATTCTGTATCTGAATATAATACGAGCGAGCACAGCGAGCTAGGAAACATATAAATACTCTTTTTATGGTAGAAGTAATACTTCTTCATCAAAATACATGATGGGCCTAAAGATATCTAGATTATAGTGTTCATCTCACTAGCCGAATGTGTTTGCTTTCCGAAAACATCCTGTATCTAAATATAATACAAGCGAGCGCATCGAGCAAGGAAAAATATACACTCTCTTTTGTGGTACCAGTATTATTTCGTCGTCAAAAATGCACAAGTAAATAAGCCGAATATGACTCTATTTGGGCACCTTACTCCTCTGTTTTCCTTTTTTTCCCTCCTCCCTTTTCCCTCTCCTTTCCCCCCCTCTCTCTCTATCTCCTTTTTTTTCCGACAGCGATCGTGAATTTGCCCCCCTTTAGCGACGCCCGTGGCGACAGTGCCAGCTGTGGGGCTGCCATGCAGCGATCGAACTTTTACTGAAAAAAAAAACTAAGGGGAAAAAGCAACGAAAGTACCAAAATACTTCATACCTTCATCGGTCAGATATGGCCATTGTCTTACCTCATCTACCCATGGATGTATCCATGCTTTATTTATTTTTTTATTGATCTAGAATACAGTAAATGGAACAATATATATCTCGTATCTTTTATTGATTTTGTACACAGAGCCAATCGCTATCAGTGCGCTTGCACGCTACAGGTATCCCTCGCCGATAGAGGGCCAAATACATCAGAGGTGGGATTGGTTTATTATGGTTTTGTCACTAAAGTTGATTTCTTTTTTTAAACAAAGGCAAGAACTTATGGAACGCTTCGGTATTACAATAATGTTCAGTCGTTCGCGCGATTGACGGTATGGTATACAACTCTCCAAGATACATCCGGCTTTAGATTTTAGCATTTCGTTTTCTTTTTCTTTTTGTCAATTTTCATCTGTAGGGGATGACTTCTGCAGTAGGTACGGATCGACTGATAAAGGTCTATACCAAGCACTGTGTATTTGGAAACAAAAGTGTGATGAACCTAGTGTGAACCAGATTAAAGTACTTTTTGACACATGCATTAAGTTCGAAATGACGAAATGCATTAGGAAGATGAAAGGTAAGTGGGATGTTTAAAAGTGAAAAAAGTCTAATTCACTTATTTTTGAACAAATCAACCAAAGGTGGTAATGAAAATTTCACGCTTTCGGTTGGCTTACTTCGAACCATCGGGTCTTCGCGTCGGGCCGTGTAATCGCGTAATGCGACCTTTCGTACGAAAGGTCGGGTTCACCGTTTGAAAAAAAATATACCAGTTAAATCTACGCAAAGTCGGGTCCATTAACCCGACACTTCGTAGAAATTAGCTAACAAATATACGAAGGGTCGCGTCCTTTAACGCACATTTCTACAACAAATAATATGACGAAAAACGGCTTGAATAAAAGCAGGCATTTGATTCGCACAAAGTCAGCCTTTGCCTCGGAAAGTCAGAGGTGAGTACAGTTTAAATTTCGCTAATTTGTCAAAAAATAGAATCTATTCATAATGAGTTCTACATTGTTGCCAAATCTGCGTTAATTTCTTTATATTTTCAAAGAACTGTCCTGAGCTGTATGTCATGAAATTATGTGCTATAAACTCTCGAACTTTCTAAACTCTTTTCATCGTCGGCAGCTCATGTTACCGCTGCACCCTGTCACGACGCAACATCTTGCCCAGACTTTCGGGCGGATTGCCTATAAACGTTGAATCTCACTATCAACCATTTTGCATTGCATTTACAATCATAGGCAATCCGCCCAGATTTTAGGGTGGATTGCCTATGATTGTAAATGCAATGCAAAAATGGTTGACAGTGAGATTTAACGTTTATTTTATCCCACCTACAGGCATAGTGTGTTGGCGAGTTGACGAATCGGTTATCCTAAATTGTTGCATGATTTATAGCTGTGTAAATCAAGGGGGAGGGCGAGGCGGGGGTCTAGGACTGTGTGTACAGTTTAAGCTCAGATTTCAAAGACAGCATAAGGAAGCATAATGAGACTAGGTATGATTTAATCCAGTGTAACAGGGTGTAACAGGGCGGGGTCCGCCCACTTGACCGAAGGCCCGCGAGACCGACTTTTTTTTTTTAAAATCTTATTTTCATTCATCAGGTGCCGCGGTCGAGTGGTTTAAGGCGCCTTGTTGCAGCGGCGTAACAGGTGCCTGTTATCAGAAGGGGGGGGGGGGGCAGAGCCAAATATTTCCCGGTAACTCCGTCTAGAATTAGTGGCGTAGCTAGGATTTCAGTTTAGGGGGGCGGTAGTGAGCACGGGAAGCGCGCTCACAAGGGGGTGCAGGGAGGGGGGAGTGTCCCCCGCGAGAAGCGCGGAAGCTCCGACGTTCCTTTGAATCGTTCCTTGTCTGCTCCCGCTCATCTTAAGACGTCCTCTGCCTGTTATCGGGGGGGGGGGGTGGGGGCAGAGCCAAAAATGTCTCGGTAACTTAGTCCAGAACCATTGGCTTTGCTAGGATTTCTTTTTAGGGGCGGTAGTGAGCATGCGAAACACTTGCGAAACACTTGATACTGAGCGCGCGAAAGGCGCTCCCTATAAGGGGAGTTTTCCCCCTCCCCGCGAAGCATGGAAGCTCCGATGTTTTCTTCGAATTGTTCCTTGTCTGCTCTTGCTCTTCTTACGTTTCCCCCTTCTTTTTCTTTCTTTTTTTTTGTTGGCGTTTTTTTTTTTTTGGGGGGGGGGCGCGAACGCCCCCGCCCCCTTTGCTACGAGGGTGTAATCAATTAATAAATATATATGTTCATTTATTTATTCATCATTCATTCATTCATTCATTCATTCAGCTATTCATTAATATTGATTCCTTTTTCAATATCAATTTTCTGAGATAAAATTTCAGCTTCTGCCGGAGTATTAACTTATTAGACTTGGAATAGTTTGCAAAAATGCTTTTCATGATACTACGAAATCGGACACCCCATCCCGTCTCTCACTTCATCGTCTAACGAAATCATGCCAAAGTCTCTGAATAAATCTACACAACCGTGGTGAAACCAAAAAATGTTACAACAATTAGAACATAATTCTTAATGAACTGATGAACCAAAATATAGTGGTGCCGCATCCGAAGTGGGCTGTTGCAAATTACGAGCTTTTTTTTTTTTAAAGAAATATTCTAACCCTATTTTGCATATAAACGCACACACTCATCCCACGCACTGAGAGACACAGAGCACGTTCAAATAAATTGCATATTCTTCCAAGTTCTTTTCTTCTATACTTTTCTCACAGCTCATTTTACTGTCAATTTCTCCTATCGTTCCTCTTGACATTTCCCCTCTCTGTCTCTTACTCTCTCTCTCTCTGTTCTCTTCCAATTATGTTAACATCTTGATTCCTAAATAAAAGCCCCCTCTCTGCATCCCCCCCCCCCCTCCCCAGAGAGCCCGTTTCGCGCGCTCAGTAAGTGTTTCGCACGATTCGCACGACCACCACCGCCCCCTAAAATGAAATCCTAGCAACGCCACTGATTCTAAACTTAGTTACCGGGAATTATTTGCCCCCCCCCGATAACAGGCAGAGGACGTATCAAGATGAGCGGGAGCAGACAAGGAACGATTCAAAGGAACGTCGGAGCTTCCGCGCTTCTCGCGGGGGACACTTCCCCCTCCCTGCACCCCCCCTTGGGAGCGCGCTTCCCGTGCTCACTACGGCCCCCCTAAACTGAAATCCCAGCTACGCCACTAATTCTAGACGGAGTTACCGGGAAATATTTGGCTCTGCCCCCTCCCCCTCTGATAACAGGCACCTGTTACGCCGCTGCAACAAGGCGCCTTAAACCACTCGACCGCGCCACCTGATGAAGGAAAATAAGATTAAAAAAAAAAAAAGTCGGTCTCGCGGGCCTTCGGTCTCGCGGGCCTTCGGTCTCGCGGGCCCTCGGTCTCGCGGGCCTTCGGTCTCGCGGGCTGTCACCAACAGGGCTGCTTATCACGAAACCGTCATAAGTCTAAGTTCATGGACATCGCATAGAAACGCGTGTTAATTCTACAACACGCGTTTCAATGGGATGTCCAAGAAGTTAGACTTATTATGATGGTTTCGTGAAACGCAGCCCTGGTTCCTGTTATTGGGGGGGGGGGGGGGCTAAAATTTCTAGTAACTCAGTCAAGAATCAGTGGCATAGTTATGATTTCATTTGAGGGGGGCGGTAGTGAGTACACAAAGCATTCGAAACACTGAGCGCGCGAAGCGCACTCCATAGGAGGGAGGGTGCAGGGATTGAGAGACTACTTTAATTGAAATCCTAGGTATGCCACTGATTCTAAATTTACTTACCAGGAAATTTTTGGCTCTGTCCCCCCCCCCCTTCCTCTTTTTTTTTCCATATCTCTTCTTCTTTCTCCCTTTTCTTCTTTCTTTCCCTCTCTCCCTTCCTTTTTCTTCCTTTCCCTCTCATTTTTTTCGCGGTGGTTTGGTGGATTTTCCCGCTGAAATCCTTCAGAGGGCACTCTGTCCCTCCCTCCCCTGCCCCTGGGTGTTCCACCGCTGATTTAATCTTGCTTCTACTTCTTCACGGATTGTTGATATATCTATAGACTCCAACATTGTCCGATGAAAAATTATTTTCTCTTTTGAGAGGTAGATCAGAGCATCCCATTCATTTATTTGTTTTGACTTTGTTCATTGAACATGCCTAGGTTGAAACTTAATGCTGCATTTATGTCTGCATCCACATCATTTTGGAGATGTAGGTGATGATTGCTTGTTGACTGAGACTGAAGAAAGTTTCTGCAAGAAATGAGTTAGTCTACCACTCCAGTTATGGAAGGTAAGTGAATTCTGCATGAATTTAATAAGGTTTGCTACATGTACAGGTATGTCAATATTCAGCCAGGGTTTAGCATCATTTACAAGGCCATTGGCTTTAGTTGCAAATACACCCATTCTTGAATTTATTTGTAACATTTTTTATTATTATTATTGTTTCCTTTGAAAATTTCATCAGTCTGGCATGATGAATATTTTTCTTCCTTGAGTTTCATGGGCACCAGGATCAAAATATCTCACCAAAATTTCTTGCTTACACTTCATTAAGAAATGTATTGCTTAGTTAAAGCTAAATAATTGTTCAGCTTTACTTGTTCATTTTTGCTGTACAAGCAGAATCTATGTTTTGTTTTCTGATTTCCTCTCATTTCATTTGCAAGTTTGTTTTTTATTATTAAATTTCAAGTTGAGATATTTATTGTTCAATGTGTGTATTGTTCTAAATTTCTGTTGTATAAATTTCAGTTGTATTTTGAGTTATGTGAAATAAACTAAAATGATTTATAAACCTTGGTCTGCAAAGGTAAATATTTAGTGCTCTCACTGTCCATAATTTGTACATGTACTTTGAATTTATCCTAATTCAAGTGAACTTTCAATCTCATCTTGTTTTCTTTAACAGAAAGAATTCAGCTTCTACTCTTCATTGCATTGGACCCCTGCTTTGGAGATCTGTCTCTCAATGAGTGAGGAGTCATGGCCCTGTATGCAGCAAGGGGGGGGGGGGGGGGGGGGGGGGGAGGGGATGGGAGCAGTAGCCCAACCCACAATTCAATTCAATTCAAATTTATCGATATGCAATCAACAATTTTGGATTATTATCGAAATACAAAATGTTTTGCAATGTCATAAAACAAAGTTACAAACAAATAATTGCATTATTTTTTAAAAACTACACCCCTCCCCATAGGTGTGTGCGAATTATTTGAAACTCTTACAGCAGATTATTGTTTCATTTGAGGATTTGATAATTCATAAATACAGTACAGTGTACTAGTAATTTGAATTGAATGATGAGTATGTAAGTTTCAAAATTACTGTTTTCAGTTGCGTTTTAATTGATTTTATTAATTTCTTCTAAAGGTGTGTGGAATAGCTCTTTCTTACTGAGTTGTGCACAATATCTGACTATGAGCTCTGTTAATGATTTATTTACAAGTATTATTTAAATTAGAAAAGGATTCTATTGGGCCTTGATACATATTGGCAATTTGAATTACTAACATTTGAATGGTAGTGATGTAAAACTCTATAGTCTATTCTTTGTTTTGTTGTAAGTTGTGAACAGAGTATATGATTTTGAAAAATTGTTATGAGTAATTTTTTTTTAAATTTTACTTTTAAGTGATGAATGAAGGCTAATGTAGTTTCCTTTTTATCAGAATGAACCTATTTTAACATGTACATGACTGTAATCACCATGCAGAAAAATAATTATTACATAGCAATTCCATTTTTTTTTTACTACAAGTGTACTTTGATATTGATTGTGTAATCCCCAGCAATTTTTGAAAGAATGTGATTATTGTAATACATGTACACATGCACAACTAAGAAAATACTGAAGCCCCCTCTTATGAAATGAATATGGGGGTAGGTGAAAAATGAAGCAACCAAGAGGGTGTGTTCAAGAGAGATGGAAAGGGTTGGAAAGAGAGACAGAGATAGATACAGGAAGAAAGAGATGAAAAATCAATTCAGGCGAGATTATTTGATGAAAATTCGAGGGTGTCCGATAGAGAGAGAGAGGGGGGGGGAGGCAGAGAATGGGAAAGGATGGAGTAGTGGAGAGTTTGTGAAGGAGATAATTGCAGTGTATACGTGTTTTGTGTTGATTAAATTTATCAGATTTTCAAAGTGCATTATCTTTTGAGGATCTTTTGAAAATCATCTACAAGCCATATACCTTTATGGATATTAATTTTAAAATTCTTTGGTATAGGTCTTCCCACGCATTCACCCAAATTTTATCATCGCACGTGATTAGCCACCCCCACCCCCCCCCCCCCCCCATGATCAGTGATTGTAAAGAAAAGATATATATTTGGCATTTCCATGGAAGTCTGTGATACGTTAAAATTCGACAGATTGGAACCTAATTATAATGAAACTGAAGTACTTGCATATCATAAATGGATTAATATCAAAATTAATTTTTTTACCCGATACTTCGTCATTTGAAGGTAGTTTTCTCACAAATATTCGCATAAAAGATTAGTCTTATGTCAATGACCACAATTGCTAAAAATCACATTTTTACCACACGATTTACCCGACCTTTCGTAAATACACGGGGCTGTTTTCACGAAAGGTCGGGTTACGCGATTACACGGCCCGACGCGAAGACCCGATGGTTCGAAGTAAGCCCTTTCGGTTTGTCCTGTATACGAAATTCGTCCCGCTTTTTCTCTCAAGTCGATATGTAATCATCTTTAGAGCCGTTTTAGGCGGTGTGGACTTTTAAACTTGGCACCGAAAGGAGCGTTTCTCTTTATGGAGAACCGAACTGATTAGAATATCGGGGGAAATGGGTAAAACTAAACAAAATATGTAGAAATGAGATGAGAAATTTTAAAAAAATTAGAAATTCATATCTGCAAGACTGCAGTGTAATGTAGATCGGTAGAAAGATAATGGTTTTTTTTTTTTTTAATCAGATCTCCGTCGGATTGTTTCGGATGTGCAAGGTTCAACTCTTAATGAATTAGAACAGATTTTGTGGCACATCGGCGGGAAATCACCAAACAACATTATTCTTCTTCTTAAAGAGCTGGATGTGGAAAACATCGCCATCGATGTTCATTCCTCGAAATTAGAAGAGATCGTCAAGAAAGCTTCAAAAAAGATACAACTATGGAAGGAAGAACTTGTCCCCATCAATCCGGCCGTGAAAATAAGCTTGACGTTAGAAAATTTGCGTTTGAGTTACGGTGTGGATGAGTTTTTCATGGTAGGGTCCTCTCAGAACTGACCCTCTTTGCTACTACATAATCATAAAGCGGAAGAAAATAAAGAATACAGTGAAAGGAAATAAGCGCTAAAATATTTCAGCTCCCCCCTCCCCCAAACAGGGAGTTTGGCAGATTTTAAGAGTAGTAAGATAGTTGTTTTTGTTTCAATGCACGTTTTAGAGATGACAATGTAGGGCACTCTTTAAAACATTCAGCTTAATCATTCCACATAATGGGCCACTTATAACGAATTGTTGTTCTAGAGAAGTTACAACTCAAAAAAAGAACATATAGCTTATTTGATATAATATTTCTGTTGAGAATAAAATAGTCATTAAAACAATATGACAAGGAACAGTTCATATTGAAATAAACACAAGATAAAAATGGCAAATCCACAAACATATGGAAAACAGAGCTCGAAATTTGAAGTCGCACTGTGCTCTGTTAATTCCAAATAAAAAAATAACAATCACTACATTGTCTTCTTTTTGTTAAAAATAAACATTTAAGATTAAAAAAAAAACAATTCGACCTCTTACGGAGAATAACATAATCAAACAAAAAAATGCACATATGGGACTATAATCAGGGAAAAGTGATTTAAATGCCTCTTATTCTGATATTTACTCATTTTTCTCAGATCTGTTTTCATTTAATTGTTGTTAATGGATTACTTTAAAAGATTTTGGATAGTTAATCATTGAAACACTATGGAAATGTGCAAGACTACGCTGAATTTAAGCGTAACGTCAATTACGTAACGTCTGCTATCATCTTGTCTTCAGTAAATTTTTCATGACACTAAAACAAATCATTCAAATGGTTCTTTATTTTGCACATCTCTTTCCAGGAAACTAAGTGTCATGTCAAATTAATTACATAATCTCTACAAGTCTGAGACATGAGATATATAAATT
Source organism: Echinometra lucunter (assembly GCA_029962745.1). Lineage (NCBI taxonomy): Eukaryota > Metazoa > Echinodermata > Echinoidea > Camarodonta > Echinometridae > Echinometra > Echinometra lucunter. The sequence goes on from JAPZVO010000388.1 coordinate 22,789, forward strand.
TGATTCGACACCATCATTTTCCATGTCTTTTGCGTAGCGTCAAATACCAGTCCCATTTTTTGCTTGCTGTGTGATATGAAATGCAGTTTGAGATAAAAACTGACCATGTGTTTCTTCCCCATTTCTACTTATTTATCTTTAGTGATAAAAAGCCGAAGCAAGTGTCATTCACAAAACTACAATATAAACAATACCACTAGTACCCTATCTTGGTAACGTCATTTACCGTGGAATTGCCAAAAAAGTAACGTCCCCCCTAAACAAATATGTGTATTTTTCAGTCAGGAGCAATTGATGAAATCTCAGTACATATTCATCTAGCTATACTTCCCAGCTACATTTCCTGTAACATGGTAAACTTCAGGGCGAACCCTTCAGTCACTCTTCAGAGATCATGCCCTTCATGCAAATGCGGTCTTTTTTTTATAATTTCACAAGCCTCACGACATGACTATAATTCAAAGGTACCGGAACGAATTCGTTTGAAGGTGTGCAACATAAGCGCCGACAAGACTAGGAAGGGCTATGGAAGCAAGTTCTGTCATTTTGGCATTCCGTCCCCGTTAGACGGGGAAAAATTGAGCGCATTATGATTTCCTAGAATATTACTAAAAATCTCTGCTTATTAATTGCAGACATAACTGGGAGTATTCTAGGAGTCAATCGGGAAGGGCTTGAAATGACGCGGGAAAAAAAAATGATCGTAGTAGGACAGCGCGGACACATCTAGGATCACACCGAACAATATTTTAAAGAATATCGCAGTTGCAGATCTTTATCCCTTTTTTTTTGGGGGGGGGGGGGGAGGGGGAATGACGCTTCTTCCTTGATTATAAACCACCACTCTGAAATTTTGCAAGCGAGCATAAAATACCTTTTGTTATGAAAGACACAAAAAGGTGTTGAATGAAATACACTGTAGGTGTCGTAGGTATATAGGATATCAGCATGACAGATTTGGTCACCTCGCTGCCAAATATGACTCAATTTTGGCACCTCGCTGATCCAATATTACCTCGTTTCTAAATATTACGAGCGAGTGAAGTAAAAATAAAGTAAAATTTAAAACAAAGTGCTGGCTTCCAGTTAAAATCATCTGGTAAATCAAAATAAGCATTCCCAAAATAAATACACTGCAGTTCTTTTTTATTTTCTTCTAACATAATAGTTTTGGCTCTCATGCCCGCGAACTCAATGGAGTCACATGTTGCCATTTCAGTTCTAGTAGATTCCCCTTCAGACGGTGAACTTTTTACGCTCTTATACCTAACGCTTGTAACCAAAATATGGGAAATGAACTTTTTAACTTTGACAATTTGCAAGATGGAAGCATTTTCTTTGAAATTAATACAAACTGAATCAACGTTTTTCCGGATACCATTTACTAAGATATTATCCCTATTTCAACTGATTTGAATAGGTATGGATATCAGCATTTACCAAAAAGTGAGGTGGGATAGGGGGTGGGGAAAGTGCTTTTTCTAAGGGTCAAAGGTCATTCACTTTTGTGAAAAAAAATGAAAAGAAAGAAAAAAATTATATCTCAAGTAAAAAAAAAAAAATATAGTAAGTGGATGAACTTGGTGTCAAAATGTGCATAACTGCAAGAAAAGAGCACTCACGGTAATATTTTAACCCAAGAACCAAGTTGTGACCTCCAAAATGAAGTCAAATTTCACTGACATTTGCTGAAAGGTAAAATATCATATCTCAGGTAAAAAAAAATATGTATAGTATGAGGATGATCCAGGTGTCAAAATACACAGAATTGTTAGAAAAGGGCCCACAAAGTATCATTTTACCCCAAGGATCAAGTTTTGACCTCAAAAAATTAGGTCAAAGATAGGCATTGACCTTTGCTGAAAACCTGAAAATTCTATCTTGGGGTAAAAAAAAAAGAAGAAAATTATATATATATATATATATATATATATATGTATATATATATTATAAATACATATATGTATATATTTATATGTGTGTGTGGTACGTGGATGTTATTGAGTCAAAATTAACAGAATTGTTAGAAAAAAGCACATAAATTAAATTTTCCCCCAAGGAACAAGTTATGACCCCCAAAATGAGGTCAAAGTTCATTGACCTTTGCCTAAATATTGTATCTCAGGTAAAAAAAAAAAATGGAACGTGGATGACCTTGGTATCAAAATATACAGAACTGTTAGAAAAGTACACACAACATATCATTTTACCCCAAAGACCTAGTCGTGGCCTTCAGAATAAGGATAAAGGACAAATATCCTTTGTAATGTTTACCAATCTGCAAAAGAAAGTTAAAACAGGCCATTTAAGTTTATTTTGTACACATGTGTAGATAAAGATGTAGATCAAATGTCATTGACCTTTCCTTAAGGTAACTTACAATTAAGGCGACTGAAGAAAATTCTGAAGGATCTTTCTGCCAACTGCACATAAGTGTACTCTAACCAAATCCCGACCTTTGCAAAAGAGGTCAAAAGTATACTCTCTCTAAGAAAGACGTTGGGTTATAGTTGGTTTATTATTCTTCATTAGCCAGTTCTTTCGCATCATTTCTCTCTCCACCGTTAGAACATAGTCCATGAAGCAACATACGTACTGTATGCCATGCCAGACTTAATGCATTGCAATGTTGGACACTGTTTATCTCCTTCCTGAGATTTACAGCAATTTCTTTGAAGAATTTCATGAGGTTTTGGCGAGCGATATTGATCTATACGATTTATTTTATCAGTTTATCGTGCTTGTTTATTTATTTATTTATTTTTTTGGTGGTATATCGGAATAGGTGTGAGGAGGCTTTAACTCCCACCCTTTTCAGATGGTTTCAATGATTGCTGATTCAAGATTCCTCCATACCTATTAAATCATATGAAAACCTTCCACTTAACATATACCAGAAAGATCCATTCCAACCACTTTTACATGGGTTGGTAGAAGGAAAAACTGTTCGTCCAAGCTTCATGGGGTTGATATACCAGAAGTACGTTGGGCTACTACTGGAATAAAATTTTCCATTGAGCTTCATCAGTGCAAATGCAAATGAATTGCAGACGATATACACCACCGATTGTATCCATCCATTGGACCAGTAAAAGACAGCTTCATCTGACATGATCAGAAAAGTTCTCCATACTCTATTAGGTATGGCGAAATCTTAATGAAGCATTCATTTCAGCCATGGAAGAGAATGGGAGTTAGGGCCTCAATCCTCACACCGAATTCAAAATATAAAACAACACGATAAACTCAGACCAAAGATGCTATCAATCAATATCACTTGCCAAAACCTCATCAGACATTAAAAAAAAAAAAGATATTACCCTAAGGAAGGAGATAAGCAGTGCCTGTAGTTGCATTATGTCTGGCATGACATATTTTTCAGCATGTAGAGTGTGTTGTGGACCATGCTCTAATGGTGGAGAGAGAAAAAGATACCGAAAATGGCTAGTGGTGAATAAGAAATAAACTAATTATAACCATTTTTTCAAATGATTTTGCAGCATGTGGGGTGTGTTATGGACATCTAAAGGTCAAAATTTAGTTGTGACCATCAGACTGAATTAATACAATTGTGGCATTACGATGCAGCTATGTGCAGTTGACAAAAAGATCGACCACAGCTTTATGTTGCGACCCAGATAGGCCAAAATTGTACGGTATGTTAAAGGAAATATCATTGACCTTTGACCCCAAACTGCCCAGAAAAGTAGTTAGAGACCCCTATATCTAAATATTGACCTACATATTATGTATCTACATGTGCTCAAAGTAAGCTTATATCGTCTGCTTTAATTTCTTCTGCAGATTGGTTAAAACATATACAAATCATGTGAACGTTAGGGATATTAATGTTTTTTGACCTTTGGCCTCCTTTCGAAGGTCACAACTTGCTCCTTGAGGTAAAATTTTATTTTATGTGACCTTTTCTAACAGTTCTCTGCAATTTGACTCTCAAGGATAAACAATTTGTCTATGAGGAGAAGGAAATCACATATCCATCGACGAAATGTTACCAAAGAAAATCAGAGATCTGCGCAAGGAGATGTCACACACCCGAAAAAAGCTAAAGGAAGAACATGGAACGGTCTACTTCAAGTACACAGCAAGGGTATTTTACGGCAAGAAGCACACACAGGAGGCAGAAGGAAGTCGAGTGTAAGCAAGGTTGGAAAATTATGGACCTAACTCAACAGTAAGAGGCAGAGTTAAAAAAGAATGAATGAAAGAGCAAGATGATAATACAATAAAAAAAAAGAGTTATGATTAAGTTTTTTGAACAAGAAGGGTTATATCAGATCATTTTTCTTTCCGCATTCATGATGAAAGAGGCTGATGGAACAACTCTATGCACTTTTTTTGTTTCTTTCTTTTTTTTTTCATTGTAACTGTTTATGTTTTTTGTTCAAGATAGTGGGACCAACGTTTGATGCTTACAGGATGGACAATGGATTTGAAATTAATGACGCATAACGAAAATGGATTAGGGGACTTCAAGACTAGGAAACGATACTTCAATTTCCTGTCTAATTTGGGACAGAAATTTGAGTGCAAAATGGGAGAATATTTTGTGGCAGATACCCAAGACACATGATATTCTGAGAACCAGATAAATACACCAAATACCACCTTATACAAACATGTGTCATGAGTGTTAATTCATTTTCTCCTGTATCGCATTTATATAACTGGCTTACCCGTACAAAGTAAAAATAGACCCTACTTTGAAATGAAAACGAGCTTGAATTTTTCTTCGTTTGGGGGGTTATCGGGTTAACTGTAACATCAGCAAGCTCATCCATGGTTGAATTGCAAGACAGTGGTGTGTATTGCATTATTCCGGTGATTTAGTCAACACATAAACAACGAAAACAAGGAAAACATATACACAGTGCACACTGATTCTGGGTTTCTGCATGTGTAATGCTAATTATATCCTTCTTTCTTATCGGTCATAATAGCAGACTTGGGACAATCAGAGTAAATAATAGAGTAAAATATTCGACTTTTGGTTGAAATCTGAAACGGAAATAACGCCTATTGGTTGAAATCAAAACTTTCATATCAACTTTTTTGTATTTTCTGAAATGATTTCAAGAAAAAAATTATGATTTGACCATGAAATTGAACTGTATTTATTGAATGTCATTGACCTTCATCAATATTCCGTTCTGACACAAACAAAAACCTGAACATAATCATAAATCAACATAAATAACGTTAAGCTTTTAAACAGGAAAAAACAAAACATAAACAGATTTTCATACACGTGAGAGAGGTCTATTCAAATCATGAAAAAAGAGATCCCATTGCATTTTCAAGGAAAGTTCACGCTTCTATGAGCACAAGTACTGGGAAAGCTCTTTTTCAATAATGGACCAAAGTACAATTGCTTATCAGTTTACATTTCTGACCTGCCGCCTCAGAACCACCAATAAGTCGCCAAAATTCTTTTATTTCTGTTTTATAGCTCATCTGAAAGCAGATATTTTCAGCTTTCCTGATATATATATAACTCATCCAAATTTCTCTACAATAACCCCCTCAAAAGCACATTAGGAATTGATTAGGAATCAATAACCTCCATTCAGAGAAAAGAATCTTTGAACATGCTGAAGTTCAGAACAAAAGAGCGCTCAGCTTGAGCTCCCTTCGTGTGACCAAAGCGCAGCAGGGAATTCAATAATCCATAACAAACAGTATGAAGGGATTATCAGATTACTAAAATTCGGCACATGTTAGGATTTGGACCTAATATTTATTGTAATTCGAAGTCACTTCCATACCTTGGTGAATTTTTAATTTAGCCGGGAATGAATGAAGGCATAATTACAAAAACTTTATAACACTCCATGAGGCAGTCAGTTTGTATCAAGTGAGCACCCATGGTCATTCTGTAACACGTCGTCGTGGGTTTGCTATAGAGACACACCTGAAGCACAGAGCGACAGAATGTAAGGAATTTCTGTAGGGTTGAGGACATTAGCGAACATTTGATTTACAGTTTATCAAATAATCTGCAGATATTGCACGTGCTATGAAAACCCAAGAAGAATTTGATTAACTGAGCTCAAGATTTGTATTGATAGTTTGGATATTTGCAGTACTGTTTAACCAAAAAAAAAAAAAAAGAAGATAACTATTACTTACAGAAAATTGGACAGATTTGTCAACCTTTTGCATTTATATAATCCATATTTTGTATTGTGATGTAAAATTCACTTATCACTGGAATATATTATGTTTATTGAGTAATGTAAATTTATATCATTATAGGAAATGATTACATTGTTGGAGATTGTCACTTGAATTTAAATGAGATTATACTCATTCTGAATAAATAAAACATTTGAAGAAAAGTGAAAGATAATTAAAAACACATAGCTTCAAGATTGGAATATCATCAATACAATGAATCTTGAGTAATTATTTCTCTGTGTGGATTCCTATATAACCAACAATTCTATATCACAGAACAGTACTTATCGCTAGACTTTGCAAAACAGTGAATAGATCTGACAGTGGATAGATCTGACAGTGGATTGGTCAAAAAAGGAATCAAGGTGAAAAAGAAAGAGATATTACATGGCCAGAGAAGGAAATAGAGGTCTTAGGCATATATTTCTCATATGATTTTGAAGAAGCAAGGAAATTAAATTTTGAAACCCGAATTAAAGAAATGGGAAAAAACTTTCTATTGAAACAGAGGACTAACCTTGATTGGTAAAACACAAATCCTACAAACCTTTGTAATGTTCAAAGTAATCTATCTTTTGTCAAACTTTTCATAACCCACTGAATTCGTCAAAGAAATAGAGAAGCTCATGTTTTCATTTATGTGGAACGGCCCAGACAAAATTTCGAGAGCAACCATGTATGCTGATTACTCAGAAGGGGGACTAAAATTCCCAAATATGCAATTTATGGTAACACTTAGTTGGTAAAATGGGTTCAGCGATATTTTTACAAATCAGATCACAGTTGGACCGGTCCTTTCATAATTTCTTCAGGCCATATGGTGGTAAGTCTACTTTTGTCAGTAATTATGTAATTGAGAAACTGCCAAATATACAGGAGATCCCTCCATTTTACATTGCTTTATTAAAAGCATGGTTGAGGAAGGTGTTCATTGTGAATCGGTAACTAATGGTAGAAGTCAGGTCAGCATTCCGAAACATTGTGTTTGGAATAACGAATTCATTCTGGTTGATAGTATGTTAGTATACTGCAAAGCTTTACACAATGCAGGGCTTTCTAATATATATTTTGGAATGAAAAAAGGGTGTTTCAAACAAATATCTTTTTACAATACATGACAATAGTGCATTCAGTGAAAAAGTGCAGTGAAATTTGTTTATGTCGGAACTATTTAAACTTAAATCAAGATAGTGTACAAGAATTTTCTTTCTGAAGTAAGAGCAAGACCAGTTTGTGAACAATTATTCTCTAGCACCTATGATATTCAAGAGACCGAGCGAGGGGTCACAAACTTCCCAGGCTCTTGCCAGCAACACCGAGCCCCTGCCCCCCCCCCCCCCCCCTCCCCCCGCCGGCACACACACCGCCACGGGCTCTTGTATGCATCTCAATTTCTTCAAACATTCCCTTTTTGTGTAGGTCAATGCCTACGTAAAGTTGAAGACCATTTAAGTGAGTTTAAGTAGATTTCATTAACAATTAGGGGCATGCCTCTACTTTTTACGCAGTATGGAATCATTCATTGGTATAAAACATAACATGCCATGTAAAGAGTTCGTACTAAGATATGTATATATATATGTATATGTATATATTTGCATTTAATTGTCTTAATTGTGGTTTATAATCATATATTCTTGTAATTTACATTCCTTTACTATGGAGCCCCTAAGGTGACACGACATCTTTGTGTTTGTTTTTTTTTTTAAGTCGTTCCCTCGACTTACTGACTCGATAAGTCGAGGGAAATAGTTATAAGTCGTGGGAACGAGATATAAATCGTGGGAACGAGTTAGTAAGTCGAGGGAACGAGTTAGTAGGTCGCGGGAACGAGTTAGTAGGTCGCGGGAACGAAGTCGAGGGAACGAGTTAGTAAGTCCGGGGGGGGGGGGAAGGGGGCAATCAGTATATAATGCGTGGTGGGTATGTGCCGCGGAGAAGACCCCCGTTTTTACACTCAAATTTCCGTTCCAAAGCATAGCATTTTCTTCTTATCGAGAAAAAAAAAATCCGTTCCAAAGCTTCGCATATTTTTCGTTTCGCCGTCTCAGCATTGATCCTTTGCAATAAGCTGCATTTTTGGTGAAAAGCGGCCCGCAGAGCGCTAGCGCTGTACTCTCCGACCATCGCCTCTGCGCGAGCGCACCCGGCGCCCGTGCCGCCGGGCTAGCTGCATGCACGTATGCCCGTTCCATAGGAATACATACGCACTCACACGCAGGCGAACCGTTCCAAGACTCCCGTTTTCACAAACATTTGTAGTTCTGAAGCCCGTTCCTAAGACCCTCCTTTTCACAATAAGCCCGTTCCAACCCCCCCCCCCCCCCGTTTTTTATGTTTGTCTCACCCACGACACATACCTACCACTTTTGGGGTCGAGTGCCCCCCCCCCCCCCCCGGGAGTAAGTCGAGGGAACGAGTTAGTAAGTCGTGGGAACGACTTAAGAAGAAGAAGAAGAAAAAAAAAAAAACATGTCATGTCACCTTAGGGCTCCCTACTTAAAATAATAGCCACTGAACAAGTTATAATTCGTGACCTCAAGTTGATTTCAGCCAAAAGAACCTAAATGAAATAATGATAGTAAAATAAACAATAATAATAACGATAATGATAATAATAGTAATTAATTATAATAATAATTACATATAAAAATATATAAAATATATGCTGTATGAAGTATTTTCTAACATTTCTTTTAATGACCAATAATAATAATTCTTTCACTCGGAGTATAGACTTGATGACTAAGTGGAAGTGGGTGTTATTAAAAATCATTGATTTTCTCGAAATCAGTCAAAGTGCCTTTTGGTTGAAAGCTCTTCAAATCCCTCGCGAAAGATGACTAAAATATACACAGCTTGTTTTTAGGGGAAATTACTTTTTTTTCTTGTGTTTATTCGTAAACACAATAATGATTTGTTACCGATCTGAATAGATACACATAATTTAAGCAGATAGAGAATGCATATGGGAAATTCCACGGTAAATGACATTACAAAGATAGAGTACTTATTCTTCCTCTTCTTCTTGTTTTCTTCTTCCGCACTACCAATCCTTTAACTATTCCCCTAAATTCCATATTATCAAAAGAATAAAAAGAAAAAAAAAAAGATTGCATACAAGGGGAGGTACTCTTCATATTTTTCTCCCTCCAACACACCCATGCACACTACAAAAGGGTCGGGACGTTGGGAATTTCGCTCGTAATCGTGTTATCTATATATTCTGAATAAAGCGACATTAAAGCGAAAAAAAAACTAAATAGAAAAAATATGTAATTTCAGAAAAGCAAGCATTTTGCGTTGTACATCAAAGAGCACAATTTATCTTTAGTATATTTTAGACTATTAAAAACATTTTCATTTCATAACTTTTGTATAGATTAGATTCATTCCTGAGGGAAAAACACCCGTTATCCTGGAATGAAATTAGAAAGCAGGTCCAAACGGAGGGGCCGTGCTCGAGTGGTCTAAAAGGCTTCCTTGATCAGTTAACTCATTGTTGATGCTGGCGCAAAGTGCTTTTCACCCAGATACATTAATTGATTCATAGCCATTTAATTCATAGTTGTTGTTTTTTCATAATGTATTGAAATCGAGTTATGTGTACAATATTATTATCTGAGGGATCCATACTCTATACAAGAATTGCTAATTAGTGGATCCCTCTACTTCCACTGTATATCTTTTTTTGTAGACTGACTTTGTTTTATATTCTAAATTATGTAAACGTATCCTGTTATTGTAGGACAAATTATGTATACTTACATATGTCAGATTTTTTTTATTTTTTTTTTATTTTTGTGTTTTAAATGAAAATGAAAAATGGAAAATAAGCTCTTGGAAAAAGAAATCCCTACTGATTCCCCGTAAATGTGTAATCAAAAGGACTCTATCCATCTTTCTGCAAGAATGATTATATATATATATATATATATCATGTATTCTATCGTATTTCTGTTATGACAATGTAAAAAGTTTAACATTTCTTTTTCTGACTCACTGCACTATATCACGGTATACCAAAACAACCATTTTCACAAAACTCTCTCAAAAACGATTTCAAAATTATAACAGTTTTAGAATGATCTTGGTGAGAGTGGCCATCCGGGGGAGTCGTTAACACGTTTGGGCGCTCAATCCGGGGAGTTGACCTCTGGAGCAGTAGTGTAGTCCTTTAACCCGTTGATTTCAATTAGTTATTTTCCTCCGTACGGTTGCTGAATATAATGTAAATGTACGTTGTTATAATCATTGACGTAAAATACTCTTCATGATTTTCGATCATGTCTATGGAAGCTTCTGAGAAGCTCATTCATTTGCTTTTCAACACAACAAAAAAGTAACTCCCTAAAATAGCATAACTTTTTTAACGAAAGAGTTTTGTGTAGTGCTTTGGCAGAAGTGTTCCTACACTTATTGACTAACTTCTGCTTGAATAGAAGCTGATGAGATTGATCCCTCAAGTCATGATATAGCGTGCAGACATTAAATAAAAAAAAATGTCACCTTTAAAAAGTCACAAGAGTCATTTTTGGCGTTTGTTAAACAAGAGACCCGTTGCATAAAACTTACTTTAATAGTAACTTTGCTATTATAGTAACTCTTCATGGAAAACTGGGTTTTGATTGGCTGTTCCGCATGGCATGTTGCTCAACAGCCAATCAAAATCCAGTATTCCATGAAGAGCTACTATAATAGCAAAGTTACTATTATAACAACTTTTATGCAACGGGCTCCAGATGTATCTGGTGTTTATTTATATGCGGTTGATCTTTTTCTTCCGCGTTTTGCCATGGTTGAGTGAGAAACCGTTTAATGATGTAGCAAGATATGCTAAAAATGTACTGTTTAATGCCGGAAAACGACTACCCTGTATTTTTTACATAATGTGTTGAATCATGTTGGTTGATGCTAATTCTTTCCACATACTCTGTGGATTTTGTAGATTTAGGAGAAATGAACCTCATTTTCCCCTAACTGCCTTCACCCAACTGTGATAAACATGTAAGCGTCAGGGATAGGCATGACTGGATCAAAGAATGGAAGAAACCAAATTCGCCAAAGCTTTGTTTCACCTCCCCCCCCCCCCCCCCCGAGATCCGGTATCCGCCCCTTTGTTAAACTCACTGACTATAAATAAAACAAAACCTTAACGGAATTTTATATTGAATGCATGTTAATTTCATTTTTGTTAAAGGACTTGTGCTTCTACGTATAGCGTCCAGCGAGCATGTGCGAGTATCATTCTTTGCGCTGAAAACCACATGAAAACATTAATAATAAAGTACCTCATTCAAAAGTAGAAGGTAAACAAAAAGGATATCTACATTCAGCTGACCTGAAACCTAGAGGTTTTATGTATTTGTTCTTATAATTTTTTCTTTGTTATATAGAGCCTAACAGTGGTTAAAGAAATCTGTCAGTCATAAAGCTTGGAGAAAACTTTAATTTATTCATAAAAAATTACACTAATCCAGTCCATGTTTGTCAGATAACATTTGATTCCATAATGTTTGCGTACAAAAATAAACAATCATCAATTATGATATGACCATTGCAACTATGTTTCAATTGGTGAAACTTTGGCTTACTAATAAAACATATTAACAAATGTGTTTTATACAATATCAGTTGTATTAATTTGAGAATGGAAAACAATAATCGCACAAAACAAACATACATTAACAAAACAAACATACATTAGAGTGGGTGTAAAAGTCTGAAAAAAAAATCCCTAAGAGACACAATTTCGTTTTTAAGTGTTTATTTTCTTGAAAAAAAAACCCGTTAACAAAACAAGTGAAATCATTTCAAACATTATGTCAGAGATACCAGTATTTATGTAACGCTATCATCATCATTGCATGTAACTTCATATAGAAGAACTGTTTTATACTTATCAAAAAAACAAATAGACATTCCACACCTGGACGATATTTTGTGTGTGTGTGTGTGTGTGTGTGTGTGTGTGTGTGTGGAGGCCTTAATTCAACATTTCTTATCCTCTATATTTTTCTAAATACAATATATCTTTTTAGTTTCAACTTTTCTGCAAATAGTTTTCTACTCTGACACGTCCTTCAAAGAATGTATTGTGTATCAAAGAAAATTGTGTTTTTCTTCTGATTGTTAACTAATGCATTGTGAGTATTTGAGCCAGGCACTATATTTTACCTAAAGCCGAGATATGGGTGAAAAGCTTATTAAAAGGATGGAAAGGATGAAACAGGTAGAAGAAATCTGAAGAAATTGAATGGGTGAGAATTCAAAGTGTAATTCTGTTCTTACTGATTGGCACAAAATGATAAGATGACCGACTTGAGATTCCCCCCCCCCTACTTACCAGTTATCATTATGATCACTGCAGTCATCATTTTCTCATCCGCGTTTCCATCCTAGGTCAGCGTGTTTATTTTCTTTGATTTTTACAACAGCTCTCTCCTGATCATCTTCGTTGTCATGTAATTCTCCTTCTCGTCATCAGCTCATCACAGTCAGTTTCAAGCAATAGCCGCAGTTATATTTGAATTGTAGCTGTTTAAATTACTAAAGGCACACACCCCCTCAATAATATTTTTCATTTTTTTCAGATTTTATCAAAATAAATTTACATTTGAAATTATTCTTCATATAGCTTTTCCCCAACACATATAACTAACAAAATTAAATATCAACGAAATTATGAAATTAGTTATTAACAAACAATATAGGAGGCGTTCACAAAGTGCCCATGCAGTGTAGTCTTTAGTGGTGTAGATACAGGGGCTTCAGTATCGTGCGGGCTGTGTGTGTGTGGGGGGGGGGGGGAACAAGTGATGACCCGCCACATTTCGAAGTTTGGAAGTTGGTGTAGTAAAAACGCGTATACAAAAATACATCTATGGGGCAATCCCCTCCCCCCCCCCCCCCCATGAAAACCTTTAAGATTATGGCATAATGTTCGGAGGGTTGGGCCTGGATGATTACATTAAAAGTCGAAGTGATGGATCGAAACGACAATATATAAAAAAAATAAGAAGAAGAAGAACAAATACATAAAACCTCTAGGTTTCAGGTCAGCTGAATGCAGATATTCTAAGTAAGCAAAAATGAATTCCATCAGCAAATTTAGATACCAAAGCTCGATATGACTGTGTCCAAATTTGTCAAATCATAAGAATCTAACGATGACTTTTCCTTCTTGTTTATCTTTTACTGTTGAATGAGGTACTTTATAATTAATGTTTTCATATGGTTTCAGCGCAAAGAATGATAGTCGCACATGCTCGCTGGACGCTAAATACGTAGAAGAACAAGTCCTTTAACAAAAATGAAATTAACATGCATTCAATATAAAATTCCGTTAAGGTTTTGTTTTCATTTATAGTCAGTGAGTTTAACAAAGGGGCGGATACCGGGTCTGGGGGGGGGGGGGAGTCGACCACTCCCCTAAAAAGCAAGATTTGTATATGATATCTTGCCTGAAAGTTGTGCATTTAGATTGAAAAAAAAGGAACGGGACCCAATCACGGCTGCTGATCGAGCGAAGTGACTTCTGTTCCTAAGCTTGATTGTGGCCCATCTCCCCATTTTCCTGACGACTACGACTAGATACACCATTCTCTACCTTTGTAGCTTCCTACTTAGGTTCCTCACTTTCCTTTCTTCATTTTATTCCCTTCTTTTCTCTCTTCTCATGATCAGATTTGGTTCCGATGGGAGTGTGCCGCTGAAGCTATCAAACCCAACACCCTTGGGCGGAAAAGCGTACCCATTGCTAGAGTTGTTATTTTCTTGAATGTGTACTTTGGCGCAAAAATGGGAGCAAAAGAGTGGATATTCTTCAAAAAAATTAGCAAATAGAGCGACAAATTACCTAATACCTTATTAAACGAATAACAACCCTCTACCCCTCACCCATCCCTGTTTGTCATCCCCGAGGAGCTGTTCTCCTTCGGGAGAGTTGTAATAAAAACAAAAATACTGAATTAATTACTTAAGTTTTATTTATAAAAAGGAGAGATTTATTTTACAGTTCCTCACGAGCAAGGCGTTGTCATAAAAACTAAATTCCATGCGTAATTTTGTCCATGTCCTCCGGGGGAGTTGTGTGATGGGAGTCATCCCCCGGGGAGTTGTGCTCCGGGGGAGTTGTCCTTGGGGAGTTGTCCTCGGGGGGAGTTGCCCTCGGGGAAGTTGTCCTCCGGGGGAGTTGTCCTGCGGGGGAGTCGTCAGGTTGGAGTCGTCCCCGGGCGAGTTGTCCTCCGGGGGAGTTGTCCTGATACGTTATATGACTAATGGACAAACAAAACTAATAAACAAACTAGAACACGTATGGCCATGATGCATTAAGTACTGTACTTTAATTTGAATGAACATAGCTCGAATATGAATGTTTGGTGTTATGCTGGAAATCACGCCTCGACAAGTGTCGGCGAATTTGAATGCCAGTTAAGCAGTTTTTTTTCTCACTGAATGATAGTTTATATGGCAAATTTATTTTGGGCCAATAGGAATGCAAAGAAAATGAATCTGTTTCACAAACTTGCGATTTTGGCCTGGAAATCCTATACATTACTAGGAAAATGAAAATATATGATTTCCCGGACAAAATTTGGGCGAATTTTCTTTGCATTCAAATTCGCCCAAACTGATTTTGCCGTGTAAATTATCGTTTAATTGCCCTGTTTTATTTTTGGATTTAATATTTTTATCGAAGGATTTCGTAGATTTGCCATTCAATTTAAAAATTGCTTAATTGGTATTCAAATTCGCCGACACCTGTCGAGGCATCATTTCCAGCATTCAAATTCAACACCGAGCATTCATATTTGCAATACGTTCATTCAAGTTAAAGGAAAGTAATACATCACATGTGTTCTAGTTTGTTTGTTAATTTTGTCTGTTTGTTTGTTACTCATATAAATATTTGACATTAACAATCATAAATAATGATAATATAAACATGCTTTGTCAGTATGGTCTGTTCTGCTATTTCTTTTAATGAAACTACGGTATTTTCAGGACAGTACATTGGGGCGTTGTCAGAAATTCAGTAAAGAGGGGACAAAACCGGAGCTAGGCGCTGGCAGTTTATGAGCACGTACCTGGGACAAGGCGGAAGGGATCCCTAATCGCCCCTCTGACTGATTACAAGTTATTCAAGGAATTATGCTCACAATTTTAGACATGAGCCTTTTCCTTGTTACGAGGAAACAAGAGACAAGTTTAGAATTCAAGGACCTCTTCAGACTATCAATTTCATCAATAAATGATTTTCTTTTTTCTTTTTTTTTCTTTTTTTCAAAATTTACTATTATATCTTAATGTCTATGGTTATGAAACGAAAGTGAGCAGGACACTAATGACCCGAATACGAATCTCATAAATCATTAGCATGATTATATGGAACATACGTAAATTGATGATATAACTCCCATTCTGATTGTTAATTAAATGAAAACATCTATATTTGCCATAAAATACAAGAGAAAAACTTTATGAAATTCAAAAGAAACATTTGAATGAGCGATAAACTCTGTAAACAATCATTTTATATCAACCCTCGAATTTAACTGCTCAAAGTGCTAAATTGGTCGCTAAAAACGAATAAGAATGCTGGAAAGCTAACGTCGGAGGGCAGCAGTTCGTGTTGCACTAAATTGAAAGACAAAATGGTGAAAAAAGCAGCTTTTTAATGAATTTGATTGAAAAATATATAGATGTGAAAGAGAATTTTACAAATTTGATAACTAGTAATATGGATTTAAATCACAGATACACCTGACAGCAGCAAAATCGTCGAATTTGAATGCAAATAAATGAATTTGAATAGCAAACTTGCGAATTTGTCCGGGAAATCTTATAATAAATATATAAGTGATTAGTCGTCGTTTTCATTAAAAATGACTGATGACTGGCTTATTAATTGATTTATTGACTTATTAAATAGATTGATTGATGCGTTTAAAAACTTGCACAAATCTAATATTCAGAGTAAACAAGACTGTATAAGCAGGTCACTGAAACGGTGCCAGGTAAAAAAGTCAGAGGTAAAAATGTCAGAGGTTAAAATGTCAGAGGTAAAAATGTCAGAGGAAAAAATGTCAGAGGTAAAAATGTCAGAGGTAAAAATGTCAGAGGTAAAAATGTCAGAAGCAAAAATGTCAGAGGTTGAAAATGTCAGAGGTAAAAATGTCAGAAGTAAAATGTTAGAGGTAAAAAAAATGTCAGAGGTAAAAATGTCCGAGGTAAAATATTAATGTCAGAGGTATGCCAGATTTGGAAATGTTTAAGTGACATGTTTCAGGTACAAATACTGAATTATGGAAATTATGGGGAGTGGGATATATTCAATTATTTTCTGCAAACACACTGTGTCTGTACTTGAATGCCCTTGTCTTGGCCATTTGGAAATAGTGGTTATGGTGTTGGCGGGGTGAACGTTCTGGTATGCGCGCATTGCCCTCGTTTTCATCGCGAGGACGGGCATTGTGAAAACGATGGTGGGAAAAGAAACTGGGTTGGTAACATGAGTAGCTGACCACACACATTCCACACGACTGCGCGATTTTTATATGTACATTTCTCTTCATAAGCTCCCTCCCCCTCCCCCCTACTTCAATAAAGCGTGGTATACGTGAACGAATGCTTCAATATTATTGCCCTTATACGTAAGGAAGAATAAGAAGTAAGCGAAATTGAATCGTTAATTCGATCTATTTCCCGACCTTTTGTATTATTTCATGCGATACGCTGCGGAATTTACAACTTTTAAAGAGAATAATTCAATTAGATAATTGTGTTAGCATATGCAAAACATCAAACGTGGATATCCCTTCTTAAGTTCATCTACCATTCTGTCATTCCACTTAAGATCATAAATCATTTAGATATAATCCTGTAACTTAATTAATCTCACAAAGAAAATAATGAACATCATCCCATGCTACATTTCTTACCCAAAACGCCCGATTTACTTATCGCTTGCTGAAATTGTCATAAATATGTTTCACTAGTGCAATCGTGTCAAGCGGCCGAATCTTAAACACAGAGAGGGAACTGGGCATTCGTTTGCTGCTATATTTGGAGTCAGCTAAACAAGTGCTCGGAAGATCAAAACACTGTTGGGCAATGCACACATACCAGGATGTTCTCCCGGCCAAAACAAGATTGGTCTCATTAGGTGGTTGAATGGGGAAGCATTATCACTTTCACATCAGATGAGTAAGACAGGAAGGCCAGTCGAATGACTGAACATACACACTTTTACAGAGAGCAGTATTATTGTGATCACTCCATTTATACAGTATGAATTCTTTTTTAATATCTCGTGCTCTTCCTAATTTCAAATTCAATATTCTTACCTGTAACACGTTCACTTCAGCATTTTCAGAGCTGACATTTTTATCTCTGACATTTTTTCCTCTGACATTTTTACCTCTGATATTTTTACCTCTGACATCTTTACCTCTGACATTTTTACCTCTGACATTTTTACCTCTGACATTTTTACCTCTTACATTTTTGCCTCTGACATTTTTACCTCTGACAGTTTTACCTCTGACATTTTTTCCTCTGACATTTTTACCTCTGACATTTTACCTCTGACATTTTTACCTCTGACATTTTTACACCGAACCACTGAAACATGACGTTTCAATGAAATATGTCAGAACGCACACACTGTTATCAAGCCATTAGAATATGAACAATTCCTAAGCTCTGCAGTTTACTCTCAAACTTGCTGATACTTCAAAAATCCACTTCTTGACATTTCTGAATCTCGTACCCCAAAAGAATTACCTTTTGCCGGGGGGGGGGGGGGGGGCTCTATCTTTAAGCTTATAGTATTTAACGATTTTATTTTTTCTCATTCGACAGAAGGGACTATCCTTTGGTAAAACGCCTTCCGGAAAATACTTTTAGATATTTGAAGGGTTTGTTCGCAAAAACCGACAAGTCATTTTTTGTCAAATTGAGATAAACACAAGAAAAAAGTAATTTCCCTCTAAAACATATCTTTGTATTTTTTTCAATCAGGAACCTTTGATGAAACTTAAACTACAGATTCATGTACCTATACTTCTCAGGTACATCTCCTGGAAAATTCAGGGCAAACCGTTCAGTCACGCTTCAGTGAACATTACCTAAATGCAGAATTATCATTTTTCAAGTTTGACATGCTTCATGCAAACTTTCATGCAGTGATATTGGAACATACTTTAGGTTTTCTGCGTTTGAAGGCATGCAACATAAATTGTATTCGTTACCATACATGCCAAATGAGTTATGCGTCAAACTTCATGTTTAAGTGAGAATGTGGTAAAAATGACAAAAATTCCAGTTTTTACATCATTTGCGCGGTGACTGTGATTTAATGCAGTGGAATTCATGTTTTAGAAGGGTTTTTGTAACTTTTGCAATTGATACTTATCGATTCACGGTTGAATGAACACATAATAAAAACAAAAATTATCAAGTGATTATTGCCTTAGTTTTGTGCATTAAAGATCCCATTGATAAAATTTTTAGCATGCTAATATGACCGGTGTTCCTGTGTCAATGATCTCATGGTATTTATTGAAAGTTCAGCTTCAATTATGCACGTGGGACTTAAATAGAACGTGATTTTGTATCTGGGGCGGATTTTGAAAGACCCATTCCTGGACCATTTTAGGATAAAAAACAATGCATTAAAAGCTATTTACTAAATCATCCACATCAGTCAGCTTTATTACATCATGATATCAAAATACATAATAAATAGCACGATTATTCTGCACTGATTTCTTTTATATCATATAAAAATTCCCATTTTCCCAAGATAGGTCCCATCCATAATTCAGCTATGTACGTTTTTAAAGCTCCCAAATTTCCCATTCAATACTGCAAAATTAAGCATAACTGAAATTAACTGGTTTCTACATCCTTGCTGTAAACAAACTTACGTCGTTCAAAACATTAAGACACAAGTTTATTTTTTCACATGGAATTGCTATTTACACCTGCAAATGTCAGCATTTACTTTCATCATTACACCAAAGGAGCGAAATATATAGGCTTCCTACAACCTGTTTCATCAGGGTTGCATTAAAGGCATTGCTAACTTTGTGAGCAGCTGATTTAAAAGATTCGCAAACTAAGATGAAACTTGTGTATGGGTGTTTGTACTGTAATCTAAACTGCAATTCAGACGCAAACCGCGATTTAATTATCCTTCGACTCACGAGACATAGCTAAGTGAACCGCTTTGCACGAATAATAAAATGCCGTTATGTGCCCCCCCCCCCCCCCCCAGCCGCATGATACGCCAATACACAGAGTACGGTGAGTCATGCACACTCCTTATGTCTAGTCTATGCAACCGACCACCGTTTATTTTTCAAACATTGATTCGCATTTTTGATATTTTAAAATATTTCTTGTGGATATCATAATTTGAAACTTTCAGAATGGTAATTTTACACTATAACCCTTATGTATATCTCATTTTCAAGTAACAAAAGAAGGGTTTTTTTTTTTTCAAATCATAACAATATTAACTAATGTCTTTAAAATGTTCAAGTCAGAACAAATTTTGTGAACTATCTG
>JAPZVO010000389.1:0-42454 GCA_029962745.1 Echinometra lucunter
CTTTTGTGAACGTTTACTATAGACTAAAACGTAGCGGACGTGATAAAAACGTTTTTTTGGAAGTTATGAAAACCTTTTTGTGAACTTTCTGAAA
Organism: Echinometra lucunter; assembly: GCA_029962745.1. Lineage (NCBI taxonomy): Eukaryota > Metazoa > Echinodermata > Echinoidea > Camarodonta > Echinometridae > Echinometra > Echinometra lucunter. The sequence goes on from JAPZVO010000389.1 coordinate 95, forward strand.
ACATTTTGTGAACATTTATTAAAAATGAAGCTGAAGCGCAACTAATAAAAACGTTTTATAAACGTTTTATGAATGTTCTGAAAACGTTTTGTAAACATTATGAAAACATTTTGTGAACGTTTAAGACGTAACAGACCTAATACAAACATTTTGTAAACGTTTTGTCAACGTTCAGAAAATGTTTTGAAAACGCTTATTAAAGACGAAGACGTAGCAGACCTAAAAAACAAACGTTTTCTGGACGTTCTGAAAACGTTTTGCGAACGTTTATAAAAGACGAAGACATAGATGACCTAATACAAACGTTTTGTAAACGTTTTGTCAACGTTCTGAAAATGTTTTGAAAACGTTTATTACAGACAAAGACATAGCGGACCTACTAAAAATGTTTCGTGAACGTTCTGAAAACGTTTTGTAAACATTATGAAAACATTTTGTGAACGTTTATGACGTAACAGACCTAATACAAACGTTTTGTAAACGTTTTGTCAACGTTCTGAAAATGTTTTGAAAACATTTATTAAAGACAAAGACGTAGCAGACCTAAAAAACAAACGTTTTCTGAACGTTCTGAAAACGTTTTGCGAACGTTTATAAAAGACGAAGACATAGATGACCTAACAAAATAAGTTTTGTAAATGTTTTATGAACGTTCTGAAAACGTTTTGTGAACATCTATTAAATACGAAGACGTAGCAGACATAGGAAAAATGTTTTGAGAACGTTCTGAAATCGTTTTGTGAACGATGACCTGATGAACTCGAAAAATATTCAGGTCTGAGAAGGAGACTAGCATCACAGACACAGGACAATTTGATTTTGAGTATTAAGCAAAGTTCACCCTAAAGGTTCAGTAAACGTTCATGAATCATATTTGCAATAGGGTTGTACATAAACTAATGTACACTGCATTGCAATAGACATAACAGACAAAATAACGCAGTTATGGCATTGTTTGTAATTGTATGTATAAACGCAGTCAATGAAGATGGTAATATAAAAGGGCAAAAAATGTAAAAAAAAAAAAATAAAAAATAAAAATTACACCGCCGTCGCCGGGAGTCGAACCAGGGACCATGAGGATGTGAGACCAGTGCTTTACCGATGGACCAGAATATAGTCCATAGAGATAACACGTAGATGGAAAATGGGATTCCTAAATCATATCTTCCAGTTCAAATTTCGATATGTTCCTGGCATCTGATTAAAAAATAAATGGCACACTTACGATAGAGAATTTTCTCAGCTACAACATACTCGAAGCTGGGCGAAAATCGAGGAGAAATAACGGAGCTGTTGCTCAAAAAACGCGGGAATGTAGAATCAAGAATTAGAAAAAGGTCATATCCCATAGACAATACACGCAAAAAGTGAAAAAATGACATGCCTCCGTTTATCGTAAGATTAGACCATGATGCAGTTCTCAAAATGAAAAATGATGGCAATTGGTATATAAGAGCATTGTCTCAGCTACAACATACTGAAATCCCAGCGAAAATCGACCAACAATAAGCGAGATAGTCTTGATTAAAGGTAAAAAACATGACGTCATAATTGAAAAAATGAAATTTTGAGTTCACATGAGAATATGGTAACGTTCCGACTGTTCGACCCCCAATTTTTTTTCATGAATTCAAATCTTCAATTCATAGGCTTTCAGAAAATGTAAAAAAAATGGGGGGTCCCCATGCTTTTTAACGAGCTATGGCGGATTTTAAAGGGGCATGTTTTTGCATGTTTTTACGTTATTTGCCCCATAGACGCGCGCACGGATTTTAAATTTTGACGCGCGCGTGCGGCGTTATGGTCATTTGAAATCGATTCTAAATTGATGGAAATGGTCAAGAAATGTCTCAGAATTGCAAATCAAGTGAAAAAACGGCGTTTTTACGTTATTTACGAGTTGCGCACGCGCAAAACGCGCGCGCGGGCGCTTACGCGCGGAAATTTTTGAAATGCTTAAAATGCCCTGAAATGGATTTTGGTTTGATCCATGAGTGATTTTGAGCACTTTTAAATTTTGCGCGCGCACTGACGCGCGGACGTACGCGTACGCGCACGTTTGAAAAGTTGGAATTGTTCAGATTGATATGAATATTCATCATGCCAAATATGAATGATAAATGACATTCCGTTATGAAGATATGATCATGAGTTGATTTTTACAAAATGGCGCCTGGATGACGTCACGATGACCCGATGACCTTGAAAATGACTAGAAATCCGAGATCTCGTTATGACTGATGATTCCTGAAAATTTGAAGAAAAATGATTCAGCCAGTTCTGAGATCTCGACTGCACAAAAAAGTGGGTACCAATAAAAAGAATAACGAGATTTAATTCGTCATTCGATCAGACGAATTAGGTGGTCTGTCGTCTTTTTGATATGGATATGATATCTATGATTATAAAAGGTATATGACAGTTGGCCTTTTATTCATCATTTTCATCAGGGTTTGTATCCCGTCAGCAACATTACTTTCTCATTATCATGGTCATCAAGAGGATTATAGTCATTCCCAATTAAAATCCCCATTCAGAGAAAATTTACGAAGAGGAAGCAGCCCTGATAAAAAACGTTCTGAAAAATGTTCTGAAAACGTTTTGTGAACGTTTATTGAAGACAAAGACGTAGCGGACCTAATAAAAATGTTTTGTAAACTATTTATGAACCTTCTGAAAATGTTTAACGAACGTTTTTTAAAGACGAAGACGTAGCGGACATAAAAAAAAAACTTTTGTGAACGTTCTGAAAACGTTTTGTGAACTTTTACTAAGGACTAAAACGTAGCGGACCTAATAAAGACGTTTTGTAAACTTTTTATGAACTTCTGAAAATGTTTTGCGAACGTTTATTAAAGACAAAGACATAGCGAACGTTCATTAAAGATGAAGACATAGCCGACCTAGTAAAAACGTTTTGTAAATGTTTTGTGAAGGTTTCTGAAAACGTTTTGTGAACGTTTAGTAAAGACGAAGACGTAGCAGACCTAATAAAAATGTTTTGTAAACATTCTGTGAACGTTCTGAAAATATTTTGTGAACGTTTATTCAAGACGAAGACGTAGCGGACCTAATAAAAAACGTTTTATAAACGTTTTGGAAACGTTCTGACAAGGTTTTGGAAACGTTCTGACAACGTTTTGTGAACGTTTATTAAAGACGAAGACGCAGCAGACCTAATAAAAACGTTTTGTAAACATTTTGTGAACGTTCTGAAAATATTTTGTGAACGTTTATTCAAGACGAAGACGTAGCGGACCTAATAAAAAACGTTTTGTAAACGTTTTGGAAACGTTCTGAAAACTTTTTTGAACGTTTATTAAAGACGAAGACGTAGCGGACCTAATAAAAACGTTTTGTGAACGTTCATTAAAGACAGAGACGCAGCAGACCTAATAAAAACGTTTTATGAACGTTTATTAAAGTCGAAGACGAAACGGATCTAATAAAAATGTTTTGTAACAATTATTAAAGACGAAGATGTATCAGAACTAATAAATGTGTTCTAAGAACGTTCTGAAACGTTTTGTGTTGGGTAATCTATTTGCCGTCTAATCACCAGTTTATCTAATGTTCGATGACCTGATGAACTTGAAAAATATTCAGGTCTGAGAAGGAGACTAGCATCACAGACACAGGACGATTTGATTTTTAGTATTATGCAAAGTTAACCCTAAAGGTTCAATACACGTTCATGAATCATATTTGCAATAGGGTTGTACATAAACTAATGTACACTGCATTGCAATAGACATAACACGCAAAATAACGCAGTTATGGCATTGTTTGTAATTGTATGTGTAAACGTAGTCGATGAAGATGGTAATATGAAATGGAAAAAAATGTAAAAAAAAAAAAAAAAAAAAAAAAAAAAATTGACACCGCCGTCGCCGGGAGTCGAACCAGGGACCATGAGGATGTGAGACCAGTGCTTTACCGATGGACCAGAATATAGTCCATAGAGATAACACGTAGATGGAAAATGGGATTCCTAAATCATATCTTCCAGTTGAAATTTCGATATGTTCCTGACATCTGATTAAAAAATAAATGGCACACTTACGATAGAGAATTTTCTCAGCTACAACATACTCGAAGCTGAGCAAAAATTGAGTAGAAATAACGGAGCTGTTGCTAAAAAAAGACGGGAATGTAGAATCAAGAATTAGAAAAAGGTCATGTCCCATAGACAATACACGCAAAATGTGAAAAAATGACAAGCCTCCATTTATCGTAAGATTAGACCATGATGCAGTTCTCAAAATGAAAAATGAAGGCAATTGATATATAAGAGCATTGTCTCAGCTACAACATACTGAAATCCCGGTGAAAATCGACCAACAATAAGCGAGATAGTCTTGATTAAAGGTAAAAAAACATGACGCCATAATTGAAAAAATGAAATTTTGAGTTCACATGAGAATATGGTAACGTTCCGACTGTTCGACCCCCAATTTTTTTTCATGAATTCAAATCTTCAATTCATAGGCTTTCAGAAAATGTAAAAAAAAAGGGGGGTCCCCATGCTTTTTAACGAGCTATGGCGGATTTTAAAGGGGCATGTTTTTGCATGTTTTTACGTTATTTGCCCCATAGACGCGCGCACGGATTTTAAACTTTGACGCGCGCGTGCGGCCTCATGGTCAGTTGAAATCGATTCTAAATTGATGGAAATGGTCAAGAAATGTCTCAGAATTGCAAATCAAGTGAAAAAACGGCGTTTTTACGTTATTTACGAGTTGCGCACGCGCAAAACGCGCGCGCGGGCGCTTACGCGCGGAAATTTTTGAAATGCTTAAAATGACCTGAAATGGATTTTGGTTTGATCCATGAGTGATTTTGAGCATTTTTAAATTTTGCGCGCGCACTGACGCGCGGACGTACGCGTACGCGCGCGTTTAAAAAGTTGGAATTGTTCAGATTGATATGAATATTCATCATGCCAAATATTAATGAAAAATGACATTCCGTTATGAAGATATGATCATGAGATGATTTTTACAAAATGGCGCCTGGATGACGTCACGATGACCCGATGAACTTGAAAATGAATAGAAATCCGATATCTCGTTATGACTGATGATTCCTGAAAATTTGACGAAAAATGATTAAGCCAGTTCCGAGATCTCGACTGCACAAAAAAGTGGGTACCAATAAAAAGAATAATAATAATTAATAAAGAAAATTCTGACGAAATTAAGAGGTGATCTGTCATAGATGACAGACCACCTAATAATACTAATTAATAATTAATAATGAAGAATAAAGAAAATTCTGACGAAATTAAAAGGTGATCTGTCATAAAATGACAGACCACCTAATTAATTAATTAATAATGAAGAATAAAGAAAATTCTGACGAAATTAAAAGGTGATCTGTCATAATATGACAGACCACCTAATGATTGCGCTCTGCCTAAGCCAAATACACAATTTGAACTTTGGAGACCATTTTCGCCCTTTTCTTGTACATACCCAGCCAACATTTCCAGCTGGGGCCCATCTGGGTAAAATAAGGGTTGAAGTGGGCAAACTATGAGGGCCCCATGAGGGTAATATGGGCAACTTTGTTGGCCCCATGTGGGGCCCACTCATGGTTTGTCCATGGGGCCTTCATTGGGCCCAAGTGGGCTTGCCCAGTGGGTTGCTGATGGGCATTACATGGGTACCATATCGGTGCCCTCATAGATTTATCACTGTGGGGTTGTAATGGGTTTGCCCAAGTTGTACATGTATTGGTCCTACGTGGGGCCTATGTGGGGCTTATGTGGGGCCCATGTATGGGGCTTTCATGGGCTCAAGATGGGCAGATTCAAATTTCACTGCTGACCTCGATCTCTGGATGTGTTAGGGCTAAAATGGGCTGTCCTTTGAGGTAATTGTGAGAACCATCAATGAATAATAAATTCACTTTGATGGTTCTCACAATTACCATCATTTAGTACAACCCATTTTAGCCCTTACCATTAAAACAATGGTACTGGTTCAGGTCTTGGCTCATGCATCTACATGTACATTCAGTATTATGTTCCAAAATGTTTTGTGTTACAATCATGCGCTGTCGTCGTTCATGTCAAAGTAGCACGAGTATGTACTGTATGTTGAGTTTGTTGACCCAGCAATAGCTACATATATTCTAACATGCACTTTGCCAATGAATGTGTTAGGCTACCACAAAACTAAAGGAGAGAAATTACGGAGAATTTCCTTTTGGAATTTTTATGAATGGAATCTCCAATCAAACAAATAAACAAGAAAAAACTACTTAATAAATCGACACCTTGAAAAGACTCCCTAAAATTGGCTAACTTACAGCTTGCTTTAGTAATTAGTTGACACAGTATCATATCACAAAAGTATGTTTAATATGTTTTACTTCCATTGCTTAAAGGAGACCTCCAGACAAGATTCAGACTCTTTCATCTGAAAATTTATAAATTGGTTATACTGGGTACAGAGTTTCATAATTTATAGTGATTGGAATGAGGAATATGAAGCATTTTGATATTTCATAACAAATTACAATGAACAAGTATGATGAAATAGCAGGCTCACATTAGAATGCTAGATTAGGTGCTCAAGATAGGAGAACAAAAGAAGGCATGCATAAATTCTACACACTTGAACTTGTGAAGCAATTGGTATTGTAATTATGGAATTACATTGCTACATTCCTGGAATTTGTGAACCTCCTATTTCATCATCATCCTTGCCAGCATATTATATGATTTAGGTTTTTCAGAGTACATGTATTAGCTTTCTGCTCAAGGACCACCATAAATTACACAAATCTGTACATGGCACTATTGATTTATGTACTACTTGATGTGAAAAAAATTGTCTGGAATGTCCCTTTAAGTTTAAGAAAGTCCTGGAAAGATATGGACTACAACCTGGAGAAAGAAATGAATAACCAGATTATTTTCTTTATCTTACTTCAATGAAGTGTTTATATTTATTCAAGCATCAGTTACCGGTTACAAATCAAGAAATAGTGAATAATCACTGGTGGGTTTAATACTTAAAGGTGATAAAGAGCAGCATGTATAAATCAATAGGATGTGATATACCAGCAACCAGTTTTACTTGCTGTGCTTGGTTTGAATTTCAGCATACAATTGTATGCTTTTTGAAACAGGAAGTTGATTCCTAAACAGAAAAGATTATGATTAAAAGTGTGTTTGTCTAGAAGGAGCCTACAGCACAGATTTATCCTATTAAGAAAACAAAACTTTTTTTGTTTTACAATCTTAAATTATATGTGTCCAGATTTCAACATGTAGTACAAGGACCCACAAGTTTGATGAACCATAATAATTTTTCAACATGGTGCAGCATACCACAGGATCACGTCAGAGTAAACCATTTTACTTGAGGGTGATGCTGTCAATTCAATTCAATTAAAAAGTTTGCTTGAGTTTGAATCAGAGCTATTAGCGTACATCTTTAAAATTGTAACGTTTCATGAACCAAAATATTTACATAAAGTGATCTTTAATATGGGCTCCAGATAATATCAACATGTAGTACGAGAACCTACAGCTTTAACGAACCATAATTGTACAACATATGGTGCAGCGTACCATAGAATCACATCAGAGTAAACTAACTGTTCTTCCTGGAGGTGATGTTGTAATCTAACAAATTTTGCTTAAATTTGAATCAGAGGTAAGCATACACCTTAATTTTTAAGCATGTTTCATGAATCAAAATAATTTTTCACAAAAAAAACCCTCTTTAATGAGGCTCCAGATATCAACATGTAGTACAAGAACCTACAAGTTTAATGAACCAGAACAATTCTTCAACACTGTGCAGCGTACTACAGAATCATATCAGAGTAAACTAACCGTTTTACCTGGGGGTGATACTGTATCTCACAAATTTGCTTAAACTGGAATCAGAGGTAAGCATACATCTTAAAAATTTTCAAGCATATTTTTCATGAACCAAAATATTTACATATTAAAATCCTCTTTAATGAGGTCCCAGGGCCCCCATTTCATAAAAGTTGCTATGACAGCAAACCTCTGCTGTAATGGCAACTCTCCTTGTAATAGCTAATGAGGAAGCAAGATTCTCTCCGTTGTCATAGTAATAACCACTACAGCAGAGATGTGCTATCATAGCAACTTCTATGAAGTGGGACCCAGATATCAACATGTAGTACAAGAACCTACAATGAACCATAACAATTCTTCAACATGGTGCAGCCTACCACAAAATCACATTAGAGTAAACTATTTACTTGGGGGTGATGCTGTCATCTCACAAATTTTGCTTAAACTGTAATCAGAGGTAAGCATACATCTTTAAAATTTTCAAGCATGCTTCATGAACCAAAATATTTACATAAATCACCTTTCATACGTGCTCCAGATATCAACATGTAGTACGAGAACCTACAACTTTAACAAACCATAATTCTACAACATATATGGTGCAGCGTATCACAGCATCACATCAAGAGTAAACTGTTTTACCTTGGGATGTTGCTTTATAATCTCACATATTTTGCTTAAATTTCAATCAGAGTGGGTCTACATCTATAGAAATTTGATGCATTTTTATGAACCAAAATATAAAACCTACAGACAAGGTCGGGGACCTGTTTCCACGCAGGCCTAATTTTAACTGTTAACTAGAAACAGTAACCCTATAAAATTGTCTCAAAAACAATGAACAATAATTTTTGATTAGATACAGTTTTTACGGACTTTAAGGGTCCTTTTGCAAAAGTCAAGGATAGCTAAATCATTTTATCTTGTCCTGATGTGAGAGAATGCGTCCAGAACACAAAATGCAAAAATTGAAATGTGACATAGTGGGACAAAATCTTTAGCAAAGATCATGGCACAAGGAGATCGTATATCCATTTGCAAGGTGCACATGCTACCCATGTATTAGAAATCATTACTTGAAAAATTAGATTATTCCAAAATTTCAATTTTGCATTCATTTACACTGCAATATTAAAATGCTTTCTATTTAACTTAAAGGGAGTGTGGGAAACCTAATCCTCTGATGTTGACATTTCACTGTCATCTGGCACTATTTCAGTGTTCTCTGCTGGTACTATTTCAGCGTTCTCTGCTGGTATGTCTTTTTCAGTAGCATATCCAGTGGCTCCAGTATTCCCAACGGGAGTTTTGGCTCCTCGCTTCCGCCTCCCCCCATCTCTGTCCCTTGCCCCCGAGAGCCACTTCTTCACCAACTTCTCTATTTCTTCTCTATCAGCTTTCATATTGCTCTTCACAGCACCTGTGTGGAGAGTACGGATAGATTAAACTTCTAAGAGCCGATTAGAGCGGGAGCCGGACAGAGTCCACCTAGCAAAAAAGGTAACTTTTTAATGTATACAGAGCAATGATCTAAGGGAAAAACAGTGCTAGAAAATAATCATCTGCCATGCAAAAAGTGGTGAGGCCGAGAGCAGCCAGGAGGGCCCTCCAAACAGGGCTGAAAACGACAGCTGATACACTCGGCTTTTGTTCAACATCAAATGACTACTCTTGCTTTAAAACAAAGGCAAAGCTGATGGTGTGACAAGCTATCAAGAATTGTTCATGGCAGACATTCATTTTAGCAATCTTCATGCTTGAGTGCAGCAATAAATCTACATTTAACAGCTTGTCATCACATCAGTTTTGTCTTAGCTTTGAAAGAGCAGTCATGTGACGATGAACAAAAGCCAAGGGTATCAGGAACCATCATGTTTGGCCCTCTTTGGAAGGCCCTGCATGCTGGTCACCCCACCAATTTTTGCATGGCTGACAATTTTTTTTCTAGCATAGTTTTGTCCATAGATCATTGCTATGAACACAAAGTTACTTTTTTCACTAGGTTGACCCCCTTTGGCTCCTGGTATAAAGAGTGTCATAATACAAATGAAAATTGACAATAATGCACTGTTACAGTAATAGCATGTTCAATGTCCTCAGCTGGATAAAAAAAAAAAATCACAAAGTTTTTGCCCTCTTGAGTCTCCTGCAAAGAAACAAAACTTTGGAGGCCCACATCTTGGTGTGCTATCATGATCACAAGGTGAATTTTACAGACTTATTCACCTGAATTCATGAAGGTGGTTTACTATAAACCACTTGAAACCATGGCTTTTGTACATGTAATTAAGTGCAATTAAGAGTAAATAAACGTGGATAAGAATAAATTAGTAAATATAAGCGCTCAGCCAGAGGATGAAGTTGACCCCTGAAGAAAAAACCCCTGAAAATTTAAAAATTTTATATTAGATGTTTTTAGTTTTTAGATAACAATGATCAAACGTGGAGTGGAGTGGTTTGAAACAAGTGTCAATATGTAATTGTGAATGTCATTTAATTTTTTACACAAAATTAATTATTCTGGTTTTTCATTGCAAGTATAGATCTTTTATTTTATTTTATTATGCTGTTCCACAGATTATGATCCTCCTATCAATGTACATCATGAAAAATTTGTTTAATCAACCATGCACATATTGCACTATCGATTGATGTCTCAGTGCCTGAGTATTCAGAGAGGCGGAGAAGGCTGTGACTTGCATGTAAGTTAGCCAGGGATTATCATTTTCAAGCCCAGGTCACTCAGGAATATTCCCACACCTGTCTTGTGATGGCCATTTATTCTATCTGCAACATGTGCATCTGGAGAATTTTACCTTCTCCATATGGGGTGGTTTAGTCCATATATAATCCCCCAGATGCATCTGTTACAGATAGAATAAATGGCCATATAAACTACTGATCAAAACAGGTGTGTACCAGGGTTTGTTGGAGATGTTCACACTAGCCAGAAGGCCAGACTTTGGTGCAGGGAGTAGCTCACATATTGCACTATAGCAATGCCCCATCATAAAGGGCGAGGACTTGACTGGGAATTTTCACACAACAGTATTGGCCAGGACTTGGATGGGTGCTGCAACATTCTAAAATGAAACTCAATGCAAGTCCCAGCCATCCCCAGGTAACCAGCAGTGTCGACACCTAGTGATAAGTTCATATTTGCATAATACTCACTAACTACACATTCCAATAAGGTTGTGTTCTCAAAAGGCATCTTGTCATTCCTGCCGGTCATGTTTGTTGCAAGTGCTACCTGGGTGGTCAGCAGTTCCTTCATTGTTCGCTTTACTGCGTTTTCAACATTTCGTCCTCCAACAGCAGCCAGTGATGAAATCTGTGTATACATGTAATGAATATAAAATACAGTTAATATGACACACTAAATGTAAATGACCCAAGGTACCAATTTAGCTCACAATTGGTAAACAAGGCAATAGCCATGATGTGTCTTGTCAAGATTGTGTGCAATCGTTGTAACATTTGACCTCAAATGACCGTTGACACATACATGACCTTTGACCACAAATAACATTGAGGTCCCTGTATGCCATCTACCATCTAAGTTGAATTACAAATGGGCTTATGGTATGAAAGTTACCAACCCCAGTATAAACTTGCAGGTAACTTACAAGACTCATTTGACCTTTGACCTACATGCATGAACTTTGAACCCCACATTAAATTGAGGTCCCTACAGAATATCTAACACCCAAGTTTGGTTACAAGTTTCAAGTTTCTTAAGCATCATGGATGGACAAACAGATGGCGCTAAAGATCCCTCAGTCTTACTCCACCTCGGTGGCTTTACAATTGAATTATTATGGTACAAATTGCCTACTTACTTTCAAATTACTCTTTACTATTTCATTACTTTGTTTGCAACATTAGTTACCCTATCATGTTTTCCTTTCATTGAAACTTCCATTAGAGCATACGGGGGGGGGGGGGGGGTCCTAAGGACCCAAGCTAATTAGAAAACTTGGTGGAATTTTTAGTGTTTAATATCATACAAATTGTCTTATCAAGCTTGCCAACTACCAAAAATAAAAAAAAGAGTGAATAAACTTCCTTTGTTAATGATTAATTCCACAAAAACAAAAGTTAGGTCCCATCGAACCTCCTCCCTTTGTGTAGTTAAGTGTTAAATCAGGCAGTCTTATGATCAACTCACCACTGCTTTTCTTGCAGTGATGTCTGTTGAGATTTTTTTATCGAGATCCATCATGTTTTGTTTGGTTTTCAAGGGTAGGCCGATGTCATCTGGCAGATCATACTGGAAATTGCGCTCTTCACCTGATCTGTCCTTCCGTAGCAATGTATTCAACATGTTTGCATTGTTCTGTACTGTCTCCTTTATGTCTTCAAGAAGTGTGAGAAGTTTTCTCTTCAAAGGATTTCCTGTAAAGACAAAGTAAAAGATACCATGTATTATCAAAACCAATTCTAAGGAATATGTATCAGTATGTCAGTATTTCAATAAAAATTAAGGTACCTGCAACAACACTTGTGACTTGCTTATTTTGACCCTGGAATCTTACTTTCATTAATTTGGAGTGGAACATAACATTCATCTTGAGGAAGCAGGGGTGCGATTTGTCTTGGGTTCGCAAGAATCAAGCTCGATTGATTTTTCATTCTGTACAATACAGATTGAAATTGATTCTCACAACTGGACTATTGTATTTATAAGTAAATATTTTTATGAGAAGATATTTGTGTCATATAGCTATTTTCAAATGTGTGAGAAAATTACAATTTTGCATTTTCTACATCAACAACTCTATGTAAAATGTTTATTTTTGCAATTTCATGTCCATTTGCAAAAATAAAAACTTCACCCAAGAATAAAGTAGATGGGAGTTAAACGAGACGGAGATTATGGGGCCAGTACTCTTGACAATTTCCAACAATTTAGAATAAATGTCAACCTACCATACTGTCACAGCCACGTGCCAAATCTGTGTGTGCGTCTAAGGGGCAAATAACGCAAAAACACACAAAAACATGCCTATTCATAATCCGCATAGCTCCTTGGAAGATGGAATGCATGAGAACCCCCCAATCTTTTTTACATATTCTGAACGCTTATGACCTGAAGATATGAACGCATGACAAATTTTTGCTTCTCTGATGTTGTGACATCATATTGGCATCCAAACTCAATAATTCAATTTTTAAATTGTGATGTCATATTTCTGTATTCATTTGAGGCTACATTATCTCACCTATTGTTGATTTTCTCCCAGCTTTCAATATGTTGTAGCCGAGACAATACTCTATTGTAGGTATAGCCTCCATTTTCCATTTTGATGTCATCATACTGAAATTTTCATTAAAGGCAACGTCAGAATTTTCCATACTTGTGTGTTTTGTCTACGGAAGGTGATTTCTTTCTACTTGTGAATCTACATGATAATGTTCTTTGAGCAATATTTTGGTCATCTCTGGTTCATTTTCACCCAGCTTCATATCTTATAGTTGATACTATGGGCTATCTTATGTGTCCCTTCTGGTTTTTGAATGTCATTCCCTTCCAATGGAATTAAACCACACTTGCATGGTTTGCAAAAGTTACAATTAAAGATTTGGTTATTGAGAATGAGAACTTGCCTGTTTCAGCAACTTGATCACCCCTGGGTTCTACTGCTGCATTTGCACTGACCGATGATGGCACTCCTGCACCTGCCCTTACAGATGACGATGGCACTCCTGTATTTACCCTTGATGATGATGGCACTCCTGCACCTGCCCTTACAGACGACGATGGCACTCCTGCATTTGCCCTTGATGATGATGGCACTCCTGCACCTGCCCTTACAGATGACGATGGTACTCCTGCACTAGCCCTTGATGATGATGGTACTCTTGCACCTGCCCTTACAAACGACGCTGACGGCACTGCTGCATTTGCCCTGACAGATGACGATGACTGCATTCCTGCACCTACCCTGACGGATGCCGGCAATGCTGCACCTGAAGGCATAGCTCTTTTGAGGGACTTTCCTTTGTCTCTACATACTGCTGAATCAGCTGCACTGGCTGGTGAAGATTGGTGAACCAATGATGGTGGTGGTGATGGTGGAGCATCTAGCGACATGTCCTCTTCATCATCAGCTTCACTATCACTGAGGAATATGTTCTTCCTGAAAATGAATATTACAGTCAAGACTTTTTCTCAATACTTTGAGTTTTGCAGTTTTCAAAATTGCATGTTCAGGTCTGAAAGAGAAGATTATCAAGGGAATTAACATACTTATACATGGCCTTAAGTAATGTATGCTTGAATTGGTCGAAATTACTTTGTTGATTGTCCACAAAGTGGATCTCAAGTTATTTTATACAAGATAAACATTGATCTAGTAATGGTTTGTAATTCAACAGATTTGAATGACAATATTACAAACCTATTGAGACTATAGACAGGTTATAAAGGTTCTCTTTTGACACACGCTAGGCTGTACTCATGGAGGAAGAAATCTGATTCTGATGTCCAATATACAGCGCCTCTTTGAGTAAGGCGAGTCTCTGGAAAAAAAAAAGTCGCTTTAAGAAATGCAAGCTTGTGCAGTATCAATACAACCTGATCCCAGATCAACCTATGTAAACTGTCTACAATTGAATCGACATCTGAGCTATGCATATATCATGTGATTTGTGAAATCCTCTTAGTGGTAAACATTCACGTTGAGTGGTTATGGTATCCATGATCAAAGCTGCCGCCTATATCTTGATTATGCATAATGTACGTGCTGGTTCTTCATACTGCGTAATTGATGTTGATTCAATTTAGACAAAAGCTGTATCCTTATGGCTTACCTTTTCTTCCTTTTTTGTCTGCCGTAATTTTCCTCAACCTCCGTACTTAAATCTGAAGTGGTTTCTGACCTCCTAACTTTCTCCCTTGCAGAATCATAGGTGTCTAAACATATCAAGTTAAAATTAAAAGTTTACAAAATATACTTCTGCTTCCTCTGGATGAACTCATATTGAGATAAATACCAATCACAGGTGACAATACATGACGTTTGGTTAAAAGAGCACAAGCATTGAGGTAATACCATGAATGCAGTAATGCACACTGAAAGTTCCTTAAAATTATATGCCAAGACAATTCAATTTAATTCAACTTTTATCTAACTCTTCAACAAAATATAAATAAATATAAGTCTTGTAATAAAAATTTCTGACAGCATAACAATAGCAATATAATCAAGTAAAGTTCATTGAAATACATTCAGACAAAATATAAATAAACTGATGAAATTGATAAATTGAAACTTCCTAAGAGACTACACGGTAGCTAAAAATCTTCCACCTCAAGAGATTGTGGCTATGGATAATCAACAAAACAAATTAAAACACCACAGATTTTCTAAATCATGTACATGCATTTTATTACTTGGGCTGAATTAACACAGGATATAAAAAGACACATTTTAATTCTTTTGGGTTTCATTTTGATGTGTTAATTATCATAAGCCTGGGTGGCAAGATTGAACATACTATAATTAGCGGTGGTTTACAGATTACATGTACAGTGTATATTTAGATTATTGTTAAAAATATTTCAAACACCAGATAAAAATTACAGTTATCTCATTCTTGGAAACATATGGAATAAAGCTGAATCTTCCCGTTGTTAACAAAACAAAATCTACATCATTTAAAAAGCTGCATTACCTGCATAGGCCAAACTCGAACGTCATATACATCCCATGAGGCATCTGGCTCGTGACAGTTAATAACCATTCTCACCAACCTGCTCTGCTTGATACTGCTTGGCGGCCAGTAGCAACATGTTTGGTCCTCACTTACACCAAGGATCCTGCTATCAGCGCTATGTACCCAACCCCTTGGAACTGCTTCAACCGTCTCCTCTTCTAAAAACTCCACTATTGCATACATCACTGTAAAATAACCAAGCAAAACAAATATTAAGAAAATTATGATCTAAATGAATATGGTCACCAGACAGGTACATGTATATATGGTTCTACAATACATTTGTGATGGAAAATGAAAAAAAAATATATCACTGAACTTTTGAAAATTACCAATACCTTTTATTAATAAGTACAGGTATATCACTGTTCAAACAGCCCCCTGTGTGAACCAAACTCTTCATATATATATATAGACCAATTTCACCTCCGGTTTATGTATTTGGCCCTCTATTGGCGACGCCATTGCTGCTGTGGGCAAGCTCGCTGACAGCAATTGGCTCTGTGTACAAAATGAATGTAAGCTATGAGATATGCCCCGATATTGTTCTATTTACGTTATTATAGATCAATAAAATAAAACATGGATAGATGAGGTAAGACAATGGTCATATCTGACGGATGAAGGTATCATGTCTTTTTGTACTTTCGATGGTTTTTCAACTTAGTTTTGTCAGTAAAAGTTCGATTGCAGCATAGAAGCCGTAGTAAACGGGAGCCCTAAATCTTACCCAGTTTACAAAGTCATGTTTTCACGCATTAAATTTTACGCCAAAGTACATAATGATAATGTTTCTTGACTTTGAAGTCCTTTCTGTTGATGTTTTTACCCACTGGCGACGAATTCCTTCACATTGCTTACGGAAACCCGTGTAGGGAGTATGGCTTCTCACACAAACAGGCTTCACGAGTCAAAAGCGAGTGAATTTCACACTCAGTTAGCTTCCAGTTTTTACACTTTCTCTAATTCTTGTCGCATTTGAGCACTGCACAGCTGCGACCTGAACTTCCCTGATAATTTTCATCGCAAATATTAAAATAAAAGCTGCATATACTGGTCAAAATAGACAAAAAATCGAAGGAATGTACATAACGCGCTATTGACTTGTGTACTATAAAAGTTGGAGCGCCCACCACGTAGTATGTTGAACTGTGTCGAACAGTCTGCTTCCCTCTTGCGTTGTGAAATTGGTCTATATGTCAGTCAGAATGGAGAATTGGAAATATTCTCTGTCAAATTAAATTCTGCATGGAAATATTGAGAGCCCAATTCCATTATGGGATAATATACATTTTGTTTTGAATGGTCTATTTTTTGATCTTGGTGTAAAGAATAGCTTTAATAATACAAATTTTAAGGTTAAGTCACATGACATGTTTAAAAGTAAGCTAAAAAAGGGTAAGGCTTATAAAAATATAGATGAAGTGACATCAATTTTTTTTCCAACAAAGGACTACGATCCATTATTTTGTCTTCCTGCAGTCACTGTCATTGACATCAGTGCATAATGCAGTGATGCAGTACTAAATCAAAGGCGCTGTTGCCATTACTCTGGTGTACGTAGTATGCACTTAACCCATTCGTGACAGGAATTGTTTAAAGCCTAATTTGATCAGCTTTTATTCTTCAAATTGGCAACACCAACATTCTTATTTTATTGCTACATTTTTCTTATAAAACATCATGTATCTGAAATGAATATAAATTGAGGGAAGTTATGATGAGAAGTCAAAAAGTTGCCAATTTGCAGGGGAAAACTGACTTTAAATCTTCTATCACATTGCCAATTTAAGGATTTTAATGCTTATTTTCCTTTAACAAATTTTCAGCATCAAACAACAAATATTGATGCAACCAAAATGGGCACAGTTTGTGTAGAATTTTTTGCTCTTTCTGCTCACGTATTTGGTATGATTTTTAGGGCTTTACATCAAAAGATATTAGGCCAAACCACAAAATGTGGACCTCTGTCACGAATGGGTCAAAGGTGACATGTAAGCGCACACAAAATACCTGCATGAGTGCCTTGACATCACTGCTTGCAGGAAGACAAATGGCCTATAGGGATTGGTTGTTGGATAAGTTTGACGAGGCGACTTTCTTCTACCATGATTCTATTGAGTTTTTAAAGCACAGCCTGTGCAATTACTGAAGATTCAGGACAGCCAGGCCCTATAACCAAACCCAACAACAAACCACTCATACTGAAGGACAAATACCGGTACCTGGAAATTGCCACTAATGTCACCTCCGATATAATTAATCAACATTTAACTTCTTCACTGCATTGTAACATTCCACTCACCATCTCAACACTGATGCAACTGTGGAAGAGCTACAAATCTGTCCTTGTATGATACAAGTACCATCTTCTGTTTTAATTGTGACAAAGCTACTACACCAAAATGCCGTGCTGCTTTTTGTACCAAAAAGATGCCCAAACTTGATGAACTTATAGGGTCCGAAAAGAAGGAATCCATCTGTTCAAACTCCCTGTAGACAAAATGTATAGAGGAATCCAACGGTGACATCAATATGTTCTGAATGAGACATATTTTATTCTGCAAAGCAAAGCAATTGTCTCCTTCCACACACGAAACAAAGTACTTTCCATGATACTGCCGATACTGACGGAATGTTCTGTATTCCCGAGTTACAGGACCTGAAGTATGGGGTACCTTGAGACATTTTCTTGGCTGCTTATCAGCACTGTTTCTGTTGCTTTGCTGCTGCTGCTGCTCTGCAAGTCTGCGAACAATTTGCGCCACTGGGTCTTGAGGTCGACGTACCATTTTTTTAAGTTTCCCTAGGTAACTCTCATATGGAAATGCTGATACATTATCCAAGGCACCATATTTCTTGGCATCCTTGTACAAATGAATCACGCTATGAACATTGTAGACGAGAAATTGGAAACCGTATAACTTGCCAAAATTCTTGAAAAATGTCTGAAGCAATGCACCAGCATAATCGCAGTAAGTGTGACATAATGCTGGGTTCAGAAGAATCCTCATTGACACAGAAAGCAACAAGAAGTGTTGATAAAACTGATTCTTTAGCTTGCCACACAACACTACAGGGCCAGTATACAGTAAGAACTGTCTCAATTCGGTTGCCTTCCATCTCTTTACATCAAGTAAGGACCTGGGTTTCCTAGAAAACTCTCTTGGTATCATCCTTCTAATTACCATCAAATGGTCGCATATAGCTTTCACTGTGGCAAATTGCAGTCTGCAGTTCAAAGGCCCCTTCAACCATAGAAAAATTAGCTTGCGCATAATGCCAATACATATCAAATGCATGTAGTCAAGTGGTACTTGTGTTACTAATCCAATGTCAAGATCTTGGAAAGCAGAGACTTCTTTATGGTGATCCTCGTCAATTAGTTCCTTGAATGAGCGGTCTGTTCGTTCCGGTGCAGAGACTCCCGGGAATGTAACCCTATTTTGAACAATTTCACCTTGCTCTGTGCAGCGCTCACATGCATTGTAACCCGAGTGACCTTTGATGCCTTTGATCATTGCTCGCGCTGGTGCATCACATATAATGGCATCCAGTATTAATCGATAGTGTTTGTTATTGCATGTTATCCCAATTTCTTGTAAAATCTTCATTTCCTTGGACAAAATCATGCAAGAATTCGCATACAGGAGACGGTTTTGCGGAGCCTGCAAACAATCCTATAACAAAGGGATCCAACTCAGACATTTCCTGGATCTTGCCCAGAATAGGCCATAAGCTTGTAGTGCTGCTCTTAGACAGAGGAATGCCATCTATATTTACATGCAATGTAAGTGTATCTGCACCATTCATACTACCCAAACAGGTCATCATTTTGTTCTTGATCGTGTTCTCTATACCACAGTAATAATATTGCCCTCCAGCCTTGTTCTTAATTTCTACATTTTTCGGTGTGGCTAGTAGTGTCCTTGCATCGAGAGGAACATCAAGGTCTTGTTGTTTGAGAATTTTTAACAATGTAGACAAAGAAGTATGCGGTGTGTTGTATTGCATTGCCCACTCAGCCAACTGCTCTCTAATGGTACATGATTCATCACTGCTAGATTCATCATTACTATCTTCACTTTCTATTCTCCTGTATCTTCCATTTCAAAATAGTTAGGTATATCATCCAGGCAATTAATGAAAGATTCATTATCAGAATCTGAAGGAACTTCACTGTAACTGGAACTATCATCAACCTCTGACAGGTTGTACTCCTCATTTGCATCAATTGGGAATTCAAGCTCCTCTGGCTCTGCTGGTACTTGTAGATGTATATGACACTGTTGATCATGTGGTGCTTGAGCATGCTGCATCAAGGAAGCCTCTTCATTTTCAATACTTCTGATGTGCTCATCTACTTTCTTCTTTATTTTTCGGCGCTTTGTTCGAGCAGAGCAGTATTCACTCATTTTAACCTAAAAAAGAATCATACAATGACAAATGAAGTAGATCTACCATGTCATTCAAATGGTAGGCCTATTGCATTTGATCTGATCAACAAATGCATTGGAAAACAGTTGCAGAAGTAAACCGAGCTTGTTGACATTTCAGCAAGCTATTCGCTGTGTTTGAAAATGATCATAAGCATGTAAGAGGGAATTTGATAAAAGAAATTGGCTCATACTTTTAAACTGGAAGGTATTGGCAATCATTTTACATGGATATATGGCTATTGTACCCGTCTACATTATCATACAAATTTTTTTAAGAGTTGTACACAATTCCATTTATCGCCAACAAACCTCCCATATCAGACTGGAATCAATAGAAAATTTTACTTCAATTGCCATTCTATCCAATTTAAAAAAGAAAATATTTCTTTTTATAATGTAATTGAATAATGAAAGAAGATATGACTGTCCACAAACAAATGAATATATTCAATTGAAATTAACGCACTTTTCACCCTAAAAGGACAAAGGGGGGGATTCCGCCCCCAACATCCCCCTCAACGAGCGCTAAGTCCGTAACGCGCAATGAAATCACCGCGCCGTTTCATCACTTTTTTCTTTCATGTCTCGCGCAACTTTTCAGACCAAATTCACTGCAACCGTGCGTACCGTTACAAAGCTAGCTCCCTACGGCTCTTGCTACTTCCGGGGTTTAGTCTTCACCCCTTAACGTCATCGAATCGCCCTCAAAAATACACACGGATCTTCCGATTGAACGTGATTCAGGATATGATTTTCTAAGCAGCTGTTCTCCTAAACGCAACCTTCTAAAGGGACACACTAAACGCTGTTGTATTAACTCATCATACACTAGGGGTGTCAATTTCGAGTATTTCTGTGCCCGGGTACCCCTGCTAAGTTTCGGGCGGGTACCCCGGCCGTGATCTGGCAAAACAACGTATCTCAGTTCGGGACTTCCGAGATATCCGCGATTTTAGATTTTACAGTAAAAATTGTTCCCATTTCTCTCCAACTGAATAATTTTTAAAGATACGTTTTGTAAATATGATTAATACCATTCTTCTACTGTCTACTGTAAAATCAAGCCATAAAAATATTCTTTATTTAAAATATCAAAATTTTTTTAAAGATACGTTGTTTTGCCAGATCACCTAAATAAGGCATCTCGTGTGTGATCTGGCTAAACAACGTAAGTCGTTTTGCATACCAGCGCTGTGATCTGGCAAACAACATATCTTTTCATGCACTCTGCTGTGATCTGGCAAAACAAACGTAAGTCAATTTACGTTGTTTTGCCAGATTATTCAGAACCATTTTGAAAAATTGCTGAAATTGAAATGCAATTTTCTTAAAATTAATATCATTTTGAGAGCTGAAATTAAGAAGAGAGATATTAAAGAATAGCTTAATGTATCCGAAAAGCTAAAAAAACGGCAAAAACCTCAAAATACGACACCTGATCAAAAGCTCACCTACCTTGCAGAAACAGAGGTAATCATGCCAAAAAAATTTAACCGACAGAACTCCTAAAAGTACAATTGTGCTTTGCAAAATAAAGATATTTGTGACTCGTCACGTCAAAATCTGACAGAAGTCGCATTTTTTCAAATGTCATATTTTGAATGATTATGATTCCCCATTTCTCAAGCTTTAATTTGATATATAGCTCAAGCTAAGGAGTATTTGTTGAGATAATTGCCGTTAAACCCTGAGAAGGCAGGGGCTCTGGAAAGTATTTCTTCGAGAAAAACGCTTTTAAAGTTTGACTTCCGTTTTGTCTTCACGAGGCATTTTCTAACGGGTAATGTCAAATTCATTCTGGAAAAGGCCTTAGCAACCGTTTATGAAATGGAATACAAACTGGTTTTCCTGATTCTATAGCAATTCTGCTCACTAAAAACATAAGTTTTGAATTGTTTCGGTCATGAATTATAATGTTTTTTTCAAGGGAAAGAGACAAGTTGTTTTATGGCTCGAAAAGCTTCCCGCCGAGACTCGCAGGCGTATTACTCTGCTATTGTGCGTTGCAGGCCTTTCAAGGCAGTCATGGCGTGGGGCCTTCTCTCTTCCAGAATCCGCGCTTTGTTTTCTCAACAAAGAGTGTAATTTGGATAAACCAGGATAAAGCACAGTGATGCTTTGAAAAGAATCAATACTGAAAGACATGATATACATAAAAGTTGCCTTGCGTGATTTTTTTAAAAAATAAACACCTGTTTCCTCAGTCCTATTGTTTTTTCTTCTTAATTTGCCGTGATCAGTCATCATGACCTGACAGTTCTTCCTTTTTCTCCTTATCTTCACGGTTTGACATCACACATCAATATGATGATTATTGTAAGACTCTTATCATTTTTTTCTTTCTTCATTTTGCACCTTCAAGTTCAAGATTAACTGATAATTCTATTCACTTACCCGACTTTTGCAAGAGTATGCCTATAATTTTCCCTCGGTTAAGCTACAAATTTTTCTTCATCAAACACAACCTTCTCAACGCAGTGTTCTCCATCCTTTTTTTGGGGGGGGGGGGACAGAGATTTGTCTCTCTTGCCACCGTGAATTCAGTCGACCTGTTATCATTTTGAAAGCAAATTGCAGATAAAAATTGACGGCTCGTTTTTCAACCGCCAGCATCATTAACGTAATACCCCCACCAATCTCCTCCACAATAACAATTTTACACCGCACTCATCAAATGCCCATACACCCAAACACCTATGTCGCTTCATCTTCTTCTTTTCTTCTTCTGCTTCTTCTTCTTCTGCTTCTTCTACTTCTTTTCTCTTTTTAGACCTCCTCTCTCTTGCTCTCTCTCTCTCTCTCTCTCTTAAACTCTATCGTTCCTTCAAGCCAACAAGTAAAATGACGAGAACGAGTTCGAGCATTATTCAAAGGCGACGTATATTTCATCATGTTTATCTCCAAGTTTATTTGGCCAATTTTGCAAGAGTATAGGCCTATAGTTTCTTCGGTTAAGCTACATTTTTTCTTCATAAAAACGCAACCAAAAATGCAACCAAAGACCTCTGTGTTCTCAACACCGTCTTCTCCTTTCTCCTATTCTTCCTCTCCGCCCGATTTAAATAAGCTACACTCAGTACACTGAGTATTTGGCAGTTTGGTGTTTTTAAAGGATTAGAAATAACACTAGCAAATTCCTTTAATTCAACATCAACAAAAAATCACTTTTTTAAAAACTTTGTAGCATTTTAAATCAATCTTTTTTCATGAACGTGCTATCTGTTTTTTAGACACTGATGCCAAGTGAAAAGAGCATGATCATGAACAGAATAATGGTTATTTTCACTATACCCATCTTCATTTCAATTTTTAAACAAATTTAATCCATAAAGTCAACCGCCTTTTGAAAACACTTTTCCTTACTTTCTTTTAGAGGTGACTCTAGATCTATTATCCCCATCCCACCCCACCCTTACTATAGAATTCGCTGCCGTTTGTGGATAAAGACACGGCTTTGATCAGAATCGCTGAAAGCTATAGCTTTGTTCTGTTTTTCTAAAGCCCGGAAGGGGGAGAGGAGGGGTAGGTCCTGGGGTTAGGTCCTTTTGGTTGTCTTTCTGAAGTCCTCGTGTTAATAGCTTTTATACATCATAAAACACTCTGGGCTTTTGAAAACTTCTTTCCTTCTTAAGTGTTTCACTCTTTTATCCACACGTTTTCTTATCTTCCTCCCGGCCAGGCCCCTCCCCGACCCACAAACACCCTTGCCCATGGATTCCTTGTTCAATACTGTCATCCATTTTATTTACACTTTCCGGGGAATTAGCAAATGTTCAAGAGAGCCCTTTCCAACCATGCTAAAACCTAAATACCGACGTAATTTTGACGAGCTTTTTTTTCTTTCTATCTTTTCTTCAGTCTATTCTGCTAACTTCCTCACCACCAAACCACAGCCAAGACTTTGTCTTATTAGTTTGACTTCGGTCTAAAATCACGCAACAATAATCATGGACATTATATTACACAGACCGCCCCCTCCCTTCCTTTGGTAATTTCTCTTTCTTTTCCCCCTCTCTCTATTTCTTTCTATCTCCCCATTTCTCTCTCTCTCTTGTTCTTTCATTTCAATCTGGTATCATGTTAAAATTTAAATTTAAATAAAACGGATTACATGTCTTAATCAAGGTTTGTCCATTTTCTCAACTCTCAGACACACGAGTTTAGAAGGAGGGCATGACTTGTATGCGAGTAAGTTGTACTTCTTTCCGTTTAATCATTTACCCCTTTTCAAAGAAATAATTACTTTATTTTCCATCACTGTTTAAAAATTCTATAAAAGTTTCCATCTTTAAAAAGAACAACACACGACAAGACACATCTTTGTATCTCCATCAAAATAATAGTAATCCCAACCCGTTCAGGTATTCCTGTTTTTTTTCTTTCCTACATCGCGTTTTCGCTTTTGAAAAACCACACATCATTGCGTCATTCTTTGCTGAGATCACGTGACTATGAATGGCCAATTAGCGAAGGCGTGTGTCGCTAGGGGGCGGAGCTTAATGCGGAGCCAAATTTGATCTTTGGATCTCGCTCGTGTGTCCGAAAAAGATCTGACTGACCGAAAAAAAAAACACTCGCAGAAAAATTGCTTTTTCGACCCTTTCCCTTTATTGTTTTCGCTAGATTTTTTTACAGAGCATACTTGAAACATGGAAGATCCAGAAAATAAAGCAAAATTTCGAAAATTTTGGAGTTATTTACTATTTTGCCCATTTTCTCGACTTCTCTTCGCACGACTTCTGTCTGATTCTGTTGTGATGAGTCACATACAGTGATACCAAAATAGGCAAAAAGGGGGCAAAGAAAAGAACGGAAGGATCCCTGAACGGCTTTCATCGTACTCGACTAAAACAAAAAATATATTGACTACACGTTACGCGGCGCAGAGAGATCACCGCAGGCTATTAAAGTAAGGAGCTCTGTGATTGGCCAGATTATTTCTGCAGGTGTAGGGAAAGTCCCAAATCATGGGAAGCTTTAATTTTCACGTAAATAATGCAAAGATTTTACATTTTCGGGTATCGAGCATTAATTTTTGCGCCCGGGACACAAAGCTTTCGGGCGGGTCACGGGTACCCGCGACTCACCGACAGCACTATCATACACTAAGCTCAAAAATGGCATAGTCTAATTCGAAACTTTTGCTTTTTTCTTCAGTAGATCTATTCCACTTTAAGCTGCCAAAAACTGGGTCCACTACTCTCTCTACTCTAGATCTAGATCTAGTCAGGGTCTAGATTTAGATCTAGATCTAGACTAGATACCAGATCTACACTGTATCTACATGTATCTTAATAATCTAGATCTAGGACTAGGACCTGGATCTATTCTAGGTCTAGGTCTAGACCTACATCATTCATACAAAACCCTGGCCTAGCCCAAACCTGTACTTGTGTACATAAAGGTGTATAGACTCTAGTCTAAATATGTGTGTCCTACATAGACTAGATCTAGACTAGACTAGTCTATTTTTTTATTAATTTATAGTAGAAAAGTGTCAGTTGAGGGACGGTTTACTTTTGTCAAATTTTAACAAAATATTTTTTAGAAATTCATTTGTGATCTAGAGACGGCATTATCGTGAAATAGGAAACCACCGTTCACTTTGTACAGCAGCGCTTTATTCAGTCACACGCATTCATGCTCTTTGTACACAACAAGTGCGTGCGCCAAATGAACGAATGGTTTCCTAAACCATGATATGGCCACTTAAACTCAAACTCACGCTAAATACCCCCAACAGTTAGCTAAAACTTTTAAAAGAAAATTCTGAAATTAAATCTCAACATCGGAAGGAAAACGAAAAGAAAACACGAACCTGCGGCTGATCTGAATGCCTGATCGTGGATCTTCTTGACTCCTCCTAGCTCGCGTCACGTCGATATGCATGCAGCATGCAGTACAGTCAAATAGTTTGCATGCAGACGATCCTAGCCTATGGATTGAAATGATGCGTACAATACGCGCATTAGTATGCACGGCCGGTACGTGTCAGCGGATGAGCTTTGAGATCGCTATTCGCGATCGATCGCGATCGCAAATCGCTATTGACGATCACAGAAATTTCTGTGTTGACGATATGGCGCGAACGTTCGCTGGCTCCCTGCCAATTTAGGTCAACAAGATCGTCATCACTCGCTGGAGGCTTTCGATAGGGATGCTCTAAATCTGCTGCCCTCTATAACCAATATTTGTATAGCGCCTTTTCTAAAATAGATACAAAGCGCTCAATAGAATAAATACAATACAAAAACAACTCTCTATGAGCTGCATTGATGGAATCAAACTAGATTTAATTTAATAAAATTGAAAAATTACCTGAAATACAATAGATTAATAAATAAAATTAAATTAAATAATATTAATAACTGAAATAAAATAAGAGCATATTAATTCAATCAAATCAAGTTATGAATAAATTATGACTTGAAGGGATAGTATTTAAGCAAACACTACAGGATCTGTGGGCTGGTTGGGGGAAAAAGCTAGGACGAGGGGCTTTTTCTGGGCTAGCCCTACAAATGCCCATGCCCAACACTTGCCCGTGTGTACCCATGCGATACCCAAGTGGCAAGCCCATGTTGAAACCCTGTCAGGTGTTGCCCTTCTTTTAACATTTTAAAACCCCAGTTTGCCCCTGGTTAGCCCACAGGGGCCCCAAATAGGATAACCCGTAGTAGCCCTTGCCCAACTCTGACCCGGCTTGCCCACATTTACCCATGTTTACCCATGTGGGCCCCACATGGGTTTGTTGGCTGGTGGTTCTCAACCTTGGACCTGGGCCAGTGGGATATTGGCAGGTAGGGTTGGGACAAAGGACGGCCAAAAGCAAAATCAGCATTTTTGGCCAACGGCGGAACTATATGAATGGGAATGTCATGCCTTTCGGGCTATGTAATGCCCCCGCCACTTTCGAAAGACTTATGGACAAGGTCTTGTTAGGTCTCCAATGGGAGATACTACTCGTGTATCTAGACGATCTTATCATCTTCGGTAAGAGCATCCCCGAAGAAATATCTAGATTAAGACAAGTATTCTATCGGCTAAGACAAGCGAACCTTAAGTTGAAGGCATCGAAATGCCATCTCTTCAGAACTAAAGTTTCGTATCTCGGACATGACGTATCAAACGAAGGGGTATCAACCCAACCAGACAAAATCGAGGCAATTAGAACTTGGCCTATACCAACCAATGTGAGTGAAGTAAGAAGTTTCTTAGGCCTCGCGTCGTACTACAGGCGTTTCGTAGAAGGATTCGCCAAGATTGCCAAACCACTTCATCAATTGACCGAGAAAGGTCGTGCCGGACAGTTCGTATGGAGTCCTGTCTGCCAGGCCTCATTTGATGAATTAAAACAAAGACTAATAACGTCCCCTATCTTGGCATATCCTAACCCAGAAGGTCAGTTCATTCTAGACACTGACGCAAGTAAGGACGGTATAGGAGGAGTCCTTTCACAGGTTCAAGATGGACAAGAACGTGTGATAGCTTACGGTAGTAAAATACTAAGCAAGGCTGAACGAAACTACTGCGTAACTCGCAGGGAGCTACTCGCCGTAGTAACCTATCTAAAACACTTCCGCCAGTACATATATGGTAGGCACGTAATAGTTAGAACAGATCACGGAGCACTACGGTGGCTCACAAACTTCAAACAACCGGAAGGACAGCTAGCTCGATGGCTAGAAGTAATTTCAGAATATGACATTGAAATCATCCACCGAGCCGGGCGTAGTCATTCTAACGCAGATGCGTTATCTCGAAAACCTTGTAGACAATGCGGTAATGAAGAAATTGATGAATTAGTAAACCAAGTGAGACTTCAGGAACAGAACATCAGTACTAAACAAAGAGGGTATGAAAATCCCGTCACAAGTGAGACGTTGGAAGATGTGACAAGAGTTCACATAGAACCCGCAGACGAAGTATTGAGACTTCAAGAATTAAAGAATAGTACTGAACAAATAAAACATGGAAATCTGGACATGAACATGATGTCGGAAGATGTGACAGGAGTTCACATGGAATTGAAAAACGAAGGCAAAGCAAACGTGATACAATTCACAGACAGAAGCTTCCTTCAGAGACTAAAGGAGAAACAAAGGAATGACCAATGTCAGAAGGTCATAATAGAATTCATGGAATCAGAACAAAAACCATCACGAGATGAAGTCTCAGGATTACCTCCCAAAGTCAAAGTATTGCTTGGGCATTGGGATCAGTTAGAGGTTAGAGATTCAATCCTCTATCGAAAATGGGAATCAACCGATGGTAAACAAATTAATTGGCGTATAGTACTACCAACGGACATGAGAGAAGAAATATTACAAGAACTGCATTCGGCACCTACAGCAGGACACCTCGGGATGAATAAGACACTTAGTAAAGTGCAACCCCGATTTTACTGGGTAGGAATGAGGAATGATATCAGATCATTCATTAGAAAATGCCCAACTTGTAGTCGAAACAAACCAGGCGGAAGAAAGAGACGTGCCCCTCTTCAGCAAAGAGTACAGGGAGGTCCAATGGAAAGAATCGCCCTAGACATAATGGGACCTCTTCCAACCACTGACAATGACAATAAGTACATACTTGTAGTTGCTGACTATTTCACCAAGTTCGTCGAAGCTTATGCCATTCCTAATGAGAAAGCAGAAACAGTTAGTCAAAAACTAGTTGACGAATTCATTTGTAGATATGGAATTCCAGAAGAAATCCATACAGACCAAGGTCGAAACTTTGAGTCAAAAATATTCCAGAAACTTTGCCAACTTCTTGGAATCCGCAAGACTAGAACCACGGCTTATAATCCGAAGTCGGA
The DNA here is from genome assembly GCA_029962745.1 of Echinometra lucunter. NCBI lineage: Eukaryota > Metazoa > Echinodermata > Echinoidea > Camarodonta > Echinometridae > Echinometra > Echinometra lucunter. Next base: position 28,920 of record JAPZVO010000389.1, read on the forward strand.
CGGAATGGTAGAAAGATTCAACAGAACTTTAGTTAGCATACTAGTTACTATGCTAGAACCAGAAAAACACCAGAGAGATTGGGATAAGTACCTCCCAATGGTAACCGCCGCTTACCGCAGTACCATGCATGAAACAACCAAAGAAACACCGAACATGATGATGTTTGGTAGAGAAGTAACTCTTCCAATAGATATAATGTACAAAGAACCAACAGAAGACACAGAAAGAGACTACACCGAAGAACTAAGAGAACGATTAGAGAGAACTTACCTAAGAGTCCAAGAACAGAGCAAAACTGAACTACGACGACAGAAACGGAACTATGACAAACAGACACACGGAAAACTCTATGAACCAGGAAACTTCGTGTGGCTCCGCTACAACACAAGGAAGAAAGGACTTAACCCCAAACTGTCCCTAAAATGGACAGGACCCTACAAAATCATAACCAAACTCTCTGATGTTACTTATCGTATCCAATACTCACCCAAGAGTAAACCTAGTGTAGTACACTTCGACCGACTCAAACCCTTTGAAGGACCTGAACCCCAGGTCTGGAATCGACAAGAGAAACAATCAGTAGATCCTAACCCCGATGACACATCTGACGGTAGAATTACAAGCAATCACAACGAAGAGCATGATGAAAGACGATATCCCCAAAGGATAAGGCATCCACCAAACTATTTCTACTAAAAATTACTTCCTGCATTATAAGCAGTTGAGATGTTGTTCACTGAAGGATGGATGTTCCTTAAACTATATCTTTCCCTATCTCACTTTTCCTCTTTTCTATCCATCTATCTGTCCTTTACTTCTTATGTCTTTGCCTAATTTTCTTCCTTCCTTCGGTGCGTGTATATATACATGTATATGATATTTGTAACGCCACTGAATAGTTATTCTTTTAGGTACTTACTTATCATCACGCTCACGTTTGTTTTTGAGCATCACTTCTTTGGAGTTTTTCAAATTAACTTGCAAAAATGTAAATTCACCACTAGACTGAGTGGTATTTTGGAAGTATTTGGAAGGAACAGCCAATGCTTCTTGAAGATTGTATATAAGTATTGGACTATGAGCATTTGATTGATTGATTGATGATGATGATAATGATTGATATTGGTTGTAATTTATGAATAAGAGAGAGCAATGAGGTATGCGAACAGGTAGCCTCAAGAAGCATTAGCCTTAATTCTTTCAAATAACCTATATATATAATTAATATTCTCTTTATTACACTTTGTATATATATTTTGCCTGAACTTGGATCTACATATCATACTTAACTCCAAGAAGGATACTAATTAATTCTAGAAATATTATCACATGATGTTATGTAATAGAAATGCGAGGACGCATTTTCACGGAGAGGAGGGCTGTGTAACAAACCTGCGTTTTGTTATTATCAAGCTTTCAATATAGTTAGCACTCTTACTCTTGAAATATTTATAAAACCAGTAATTTCACCTCTTACCTTGTTTTCACATCTCCCTCCGGTAAGGTTCCGCCCTCCTCCTGTTAAGATTTTTATTATTGACTTCCAAAGCCTTTATGAATTCTTGCCTAGGGAGTGTCGATACCTATCCTTATTATGGCGTGATTTTTAGTTCTTATGCATTCTTTTTATAAACGGAACTGTGCAAGCGCGTATTCCGGAAACAATCGCGACTTTGGCAACTTTGCTTAATTGCTATGACGCAGCACAGCGATGCGCGTCGAGCTTAAAAACTCTTCAAAGCTCGTAAATCTTTTTGCAGTTAAATTAAGGAATACAAAATAACAGAGGTCTTTTAAGTCAAATTTGTAATAGAAAAATTAAGTAAATACGGATTGGTAAAGTTTCTCTAGGCAAGAAATATTTCAATTCTCTCTTTGGAATCGTTCCGCAGGAGTTCTGTTTCTCATTAACAAAATGACGTCATCGCCTTTCTTTTAATCCAAAGGATTCGATAAATTGATGCTTTTCCTCAGATAATTAGTAAACTAAGACAGATGATAAAAGAAATGATTACTGATGTATTGACTTTATAAATTTCTCAACTAAGAACGTTAATACTCTTACTTATGAACCAGTATTTACTGAGATATAGTGTAATTTACGATAAAAATCTCCTTCAAGAAGGATCAAAGATAAGTCTTGCTAGCACTTACGCGCGGCTGCGCGTGACGTGTAAATATGAGGATTGGCGACACTCTTTATCTCAGTTAAACTGGAGAATTATATATATAACTTTTATTTGCTCTACTTTTGTCTTGTGATAATGACTTAAGTCGATGTAAATTAATCTGATCTTGTATGTAAAATGAATCATTTACTTTCTAATGCATTTTTAGATTTATAAAACGCAATTTTCCATAGACAATCTAGCACAGGTTTTGTAAATTGTGCATTCTAGGCGCAGCGCAGTTTTGGTATACAGGAATTCAGCGCGCTTTCCCCTACGTCCGCAATTAGCGTATAAATATAAGAAGCTGTCATTAAACGTTTGCCTTGATTTCCCCCCGGGTTACCTCACTTGGCTCTCCCATAAGCCTAACAGGTATAACACACCCAAGACCCAACAATATGGCCCTGAACTGTTGACTTAACTTTTCTTCGTTCAAACAGTTAATCGTCTATTTCCCCCCAAACCAATAAGCAATTGTCTATGGAAGCTGTTAGATATGACTATCCCTAGAAATAATAACTTAAGATATTTTCAGCTATAAGTATAGAACTAGAACCCGATATAATAATTAGATGCATTGCATTGAAATAAATTGAATTATTTAAATAGGGATATTCATAATGAAATGAATTATTGAAATATTACAGATAGTAAAGAATTAATGTAACAGTGGCGAGTTGATACCGATGTAAATATTTGAATAAAAGTTACACTTGTTTTGTTTTTCCTGTTCAAAATCTAAAATCTGAGTCCAAAGAAACTGTTTCATTTTCTCTGAGTGTCATAACTAGACTTCTTCACATAATTATTTTCTCTGAGTGTGGTAAATAGACTTCTTCACATAATTATTTTCTCTGAGTGTGGTAAATAGACTTCTTCACATAATTATTTTCTCTGAGTGTGGTTCACATAACAAATTCATAATTTCCCACCAAAGTTTCCCAAGTCATATACTTTGACTAAACGAACCATCCCAGTAATATCCCTGGAAACTATTCCTAAGGTGTAGTCTTACCGCTCGGACCTATATAATAAACATCAAATAAAAACCTTAGGGATGGCCGATCAAAGCGGCCAAAAGGTCAAAATTACTACCAGGGAGTATAGTTCGGAAAGCGAGCCGACTTCTAACCCCCAGACCACCACTTCGAGACATAGTACAGCTCAAAGTTACGTGCTGGAGGAGGAGGCACGCGACAATACTGTAGTCACAGATATCTACAAGAAAATATAAGCTCTGCTTCGGAATGGTAGTAATAGTCCGGCAGCCAAACCCGGATTTTGGGCCTAAGGTTGCATTTGAATGTTATAGTTTTTTTTTTGATTGATATCGACTGTTCAGACCTTCTATTTTAACAATCCACATGCTGGAGCTCTGTCAGCATTGAGCAATTTGAGATATACGCGAAAATCCAAAATGGCCGCCGGCGGCCATCTTGGATTTTCTGTTTACCTACTTTAAACATCCCTAGAATGTTCAAAATTGGGAAATAAGGGTTTTTCGGGATGAAGAATCCAGATCTGAGGTTAGTTTGAGGATATGACTGTGTTTCAATGTCTTAATGTAAAATGGCAGCTAATTTCAGGATGGCGCCCCCAGCGGTCTACATGTATGATGGGGTGACCATAGTTCGCGCACATTTTAATTTTTTAATGCAGGCAAATTTTGATCCATAATTTCTCAATTTTTACCAAAAATTATTCTGATTTAAATGACACCAAAGGCAAAGCAAAGTTTTAGATTTCAAATGGGCGCAAGAAGAACATGTTATTTACGACGAATTCCCGAGATATCGCGATCGCAAAATTCTATGTCGTATCGCACCGCTCTGGACCTGGAAAAGTGTTACAAAAATAACGAGACCTAACTTCGCGCACGCCAATTTTCAAGTGACTAATACAAAATAGAGATCCATAAGATAATTGCATTACTAGGAAGACAAAGAGCTTCTGAATAATTTGATACCACATTTTACTTACAATTTTGATGAGATCGTCTCTCGAAAAGAGGAATTCTAGACCCTTGTCGACAAGTCCAGTTTTTGTCAGAACGAACGCAAAACGCAGCCAAATTTGCCGATCTTTCGTTCATAATTTCAAAATTCCTTCTCTAATTTCAAAAGGAAAATACATACCAGGGTAATTTTAGGGTGCTCTTTCCGTTGGTGCTGCCAGTTTTTCACAATCTTTTCTAGTTTTTGAGATATGACCCTGTGCGCGAAGTTTGGACCTGCGCGAAGTTAGGTCACTCTGCCATACATATACATGTATGCAATATTGCAATGAAAATCACGTAGAAAATAGATTAAATATGATTGTTTTTTTTTATTTCTGAAAGGATGATATTTAGAAACACAAAACAGAAACGGGGATGGGGGAGGGGAGGGGGATAGCCTCCTTCCCAAATACACACACACGCACCCACAAACACACTATATACTATGGAGATAAAGCAGATGTAGCTGACAAAAAGTATGTGTACTCACATCTCTATCAGGAATTCGAGGCTCAGAAAGTCGACAATAATTTATATTCAAATTAGTTATGAGATTCGTTTATTAAGCATTTAAGTGTACTGTAATACTAATTACAGAACAAATATACACTTTTTGAAATGACATTTCTTGATATTTTCAAGGCCAAAACATCATTTTCCTCACTAATTTGACTAGTATCTCCGAAACATATCTATCATTGTTCTATCGTGGACTGAAAATTCTGCAAATCTCGGCTGAGCCGAATAACTGGTACTTTTCAAAAGACTGATTTCTGAAATAGTGTGTTTAGCACTACTTTATTGTTGGCCAAAGTTGATCAATTTATTTTTCGGCCATCTTAAGAGACCGGTTAATGTTGATGTGATTGTTTGCATATTAGATAGTAAGCATCTGAATATGTCTATAACTTTGAATCTAAAAAAAAATGAGCTCAATATATATAGCCTTTTAATGGAAAATATTGATATAAAATTCCAACATAACATGCATTCCCAGTGTATGTTTACCAGTTACGGAAGAAAAGTACACTTTTTATATTTCGTGATATTTTCAAGGTCAAAATATAATTTTCCTTACAAATATGGATACTGATGCCCATTGGTTTTGATTTGGATTCGTTGGGGGATGATTGATGCCGAATATCCTCGTTCGGGGAGCAAAGCGACTGGGAAAGGGTATGGGATTAAAAAGTGAATGATATTTTCAAGGTCAAAATATAACTTTCCTTACAAATATGGATATTGATGCCCATGGGTCTTGATTTGGATTCGTTGGGGTTGGGGAGGGGGGGGGGGATGATGATGCCGAATATCCTCGTTCGGGGAGCAAAGCGACTGGGAAAGGGTATGGGATTAAAAAGTGAAGGATTGACTATGCAAAGGAGCACAGAGATCAGAGCGTCACTAATTTTGTGAAGGGAGGGTGTAAGACCTATATTTGCTCACAGGTCTGCTGCATTCCTAGTCTATTCTCCTGTTCATCTCATTAGCCAAACAAAAATTGATTTCAAACAATATCGAAGGGGTACAGAATGGAATTTTTAGTGACCTATAAGCTTTTTATTTAGTTGACACTTTTTTGAGAGTATGAAGCACAACATTTTTTATTTTGTGAGTGAGCGAGTCAAAAAAGTGAATGTTATTTAGTCATCAAAACACACTCCAGGAATAAAATATTCGAATGATTTATTGGGCAACCTCGCTGCCAAATATAACCTTTTCAGCACCGCACTGGTCTAATGTTTACTGTCCAAACCACTATGTTTTTGTATATTACGAACGAGCTAGGAAAACACACTCTTTTGATGATACAGTATTATTTCTGGTCAAAATATCACTATGGTCTGAAAGATATTTTAATGGTATAGTCACCTCACTGCCAACTATGACTCTATTCTAGCACCTCACTGGTCTAATCTTTGCTGTTCTAAACCACCTTGTTTCAAAATAATACCAGCAAGCGAAGGGAGATAGGGAAAACACACTCTTGGCGAAAAAGTATTCCCCAACTATTTAAATGCTATACGAGTTAGTGCAGCGAGTGAGGAAAACTTCACACGTCTCCTTGATAGCCTCAAACTTCTAAATATACTCAATCACCTAACTGCAAAATATGATGCTATTTGGCTCATCGCTTGCCATTCAAAATCATTCTGTTTCTATGAGCAAGCAAAAACGAGCTACAGACAATAACTAATTTTCTTTCAAATGTAGAATTACCACCAATATAATTATTTTTATAGTGTACATCTTCCCACAAAATTTGAGGGCATTTGGACACTTTCCTGTAAAAGTATTATGATATTTTAACATGTTGCCAAGGGAATAAGAGTGTATGCCTCCTTGAAATATCGAAGAAAGAGAAAAATTGGATATTAAAAATACACTGTACTTAGAACAGGTTTTTGTATTGTTACTCCAATCTCATCATTCTAGTAACACATTTTTATCGGTTTCCTCCTTTCACATATTTGGTGAGACAGGATTAGGCCATTGGTCACAGGCCATTCTCATGAAAATTCTTCTGTTTTAGCTCTTCTTGATGTTCGACTCCTTGCAGCTTTATTACTATCATTTTATGACAAGAAGAATTGTATAACATTAGATAGAAAGACAATTAGATGCAAACCAGTTTCATTTCATAAGGATATTAACATAACCGGCATTGGTTAAGATACATGTACTTAAAATGCGAGGCAGCGAGTAGAAGAATAGTATACATGTACCATAAGAGAGAGAGAGAGAGAGAGAGAAGTTGGAAATTGATATAACAACAACCAGAGATACTTTTAAAATGTGGGCTAGCGAAGCAAGCCAGCGCTGGAAAGTTTTTCGCTATCCTTTTTACTTTAATTTTTTTTTCCCATTTGTCATTCTTTCTTCTTCCCCCCTTTTTTTTTTTTTGGGGGGGGGGAGGGGGAGGGGACTATTTAGGGGATTGCAGGGGGCTATGTCATTTTTAATAGTAAATTGTTGGGGGGGGGGGTGTTAATGCAGACCATCTCCCTATCGACAATATTGGGGGATATATCCCCCATCCCCAAATCAACACCCATATTGTTGCTTAAATTATCTATTGTGGTATACAGTATATTCTGCGATCTAAGCCTCATAACCAGATAACGGCGGTATTTTTAAAGGGAGCCATTCCTGAAATATGGTCTTTAGCAATACTGTTTGTTGGCTATAGTCCCTCGCTTTGTTGTTGTTGGGGTTTTATTTTGGCATGGCTTTCTTTAATGACAGGTAAAGGTAAATTGTTTGCATTTTAATGAGTTATCATCTAAATACTGTCACTTAGATTAGAAAAATGAGATCAATAGCACATTTTTAATGGAAAATATTGATATCTTAATGTTAACCATAATACGCATTTATGGGAATGTTATACCAATTACGGAAGAGAACCACACATTATTTGTACAATTTTTGATATTTTCAAGGTCAACATATCAATTTACTTAAATGTATTAACCTTTAAAAAATCTATTGTGGACTAAACAGATTTTGTAGAACTAAGCTTCATACCATCTGCAGTTTTCAAGATAGGTGCCCACAATGTAGGATGTGAATGACTATGTGTCCCCAAATGGTTGCAAAAGGATGTTTATCTTCATTTTCACTATCATAATTTGACCAGATAACCTTCTGGAAGCGAAATTTCGCTGAGGGTGCCCTGAAATATTGGTAAATGTCTACAATTTCACCAATTTTGATCATCCTGCTAGTTGGAACTAATGGTGTAATTTGAAGGACAAATTTGCCATTTAAAAAAAAAATCAAACTTTGAGGGCGCCCTACACCCAAACATCAATGATTTTTGTCGTGATTTTTTTTCGGAAGTGAAAGAGAACATGTAATAGGAATAGTACAAATGAAAAAAATAGCATTTGTTTGCTTTGTTTTTTATGTTAAATGATAAATAAGGACTTTTCACGTTTTTACATTGCCTAGCCTATAGTACATATGGCGGCCATCTTGAAAAATAGCCGCCATTTTATATCTAGACGTCAAAATATAGTCATATCCTCAAACTAACCTCAGATCTGGATTCTCCATCCCGAAAAACCTTATTTCCCATTTTTGAACATTCTAGGGATGTTTAAAGTAGGTAAACAGAAAATCCAAGATGGCCGCCAGCGGCCATTTTGGATTTTCGCGTATATCTCAAATTGCTCAATGCTGACAGAGCTCCAGCATGTGGATTGTTGAAATAAAAGGTCTGAACAGTCGATATCAGTTAAAAAAAAAACTATAACATTCCAATGCAACTTTACCCCCCTTGGCTACCGGACTATAATCAGTATAATGAAAGTCGCCAATAAATAAACAAATTCCGGCCGTGAGACTGAAAATTCAAATTTTCGGCCGTAGGCCTTCATTATACCTGATGAGGGTTTATGATCCGGATGATCGAGATGGCAGATGTTTTTCAATACAAAATGATAAGAAATCTCATCCGGTTACAATTTGCTTCTACAAATGAGTGGGCTTGTTCCATATTGGCGTGTGAGCGTATAGCAAGTGAGATATTTTTCAGCACTTTTCTTGAATTCATAGACGCCCAGACGGGAGTTTCTGGCTGGGCGATGGGGAGCGCACAATATTTCTTGTCATTTTTGTATTGAAAAAAATCTGCCGGGGTCATCTCACCCGGATGGACATCTCATTCGGCGGTGACACCGGCATGCCGCGGCATGACATTAATCATTTACAACCAAGGTGTCCAAGCTGATGGCTTTCACAATGAAACCATATATAACAGCTCTACACAATTCATTACTTATTTTTACAGGAACTCAGAGTTTCAGAATATTGTTCATGACAAACCGATAGGCTCTGACATAATTTTGAAACCTGGTACGAGAATAGTTTAGCTGAAGGAAATGACCCATTGTAAATTTTAAATAACCTATTGTTCGTAGCTCGCACACCGTGAGATCAAGATGCTGGCACCAGTCATTCGAGCTTTGCTCTCCCTTATTAGCATAATAAATAGACCCATGACGTCACGCTGTAAATAATGACAGCTTTGCCAAGCAACTGGGCCCGCTGGACTAAAATGGTGGAGTTCAGTTCCGGGAGTATTACACGATCATGTTTTTGACTGAAATATAGAATATTCACCCGGTCTGTCTAACATTACGAGGGATTGAGGTGACTTTGTTATCATGGATTCAAGAAATGTTAAGCAGTAAGTTTGCTATGTGTTATTACAACTTGAATAAATGCTTTTCATTTTCGAACAAGATTGCGAACATGATGAAACACCTGTGCGAGGAGCATATGTAGCCCCCAGTTGGAGTGTGGTGATACGTGATGTACTACTGTGGTGCGTGCATGAAAGCTCGTTTAATGTGCCCGGTTAATGTGCAGCTCGTCTCCAGCTCCATATCTTCATTTTATGAGTGTAGAATAGTAGAGGAGATTTAATGGCAAGATAGACTTCCTTTTGCGACAGCCACCCAACATGCAAGGTGTGCTTTATTCCGTTAGCAAGTTTGGGTGGCTGTCGAAAAAGGAAGTCTTTCTGATTTAATTTCTTTAGTTAAAATTTATAACAGCAACTGATTGATATCAACATTATTTTTTAGTGTACCTGGATATGTTGTTCCAAGAGAATGAGGGATGAAATAACAGAATTCATTAAAAAAAAAACTTTACAAATATAGGCATGCCCAAATAACATTAAATTAATGTAAGAACTCTGTTTACCTTGTGTGTAAATCCGTCATAGAACACATATATCCGTCGTTATTTTGTCAATTATGGGATGATGACATAAACTAGGTCAGGAGAAGACTACGTCACTTACTACGCTAATAATCAAACTACAAAAAGCCTTATCGATGACGATGATGATAATGAAAATGATAAATAAGTGCTTAATCAATATAGAGTAAGGGCGGTCGGTTTAAATGATAAGCTCACACAGGCGCACGTTGAAAAACATCACATGGGTTTGTCGCCGAGATTTCCGTGCACATCATACGAGTCAACAATCTGAACATGGGATGTTAATCTGCTGCATTTTCTGTACAATTGAGATGAAAATAAGATGAAAGTAACAAATATTTTCTGAGAAACGATGTAATCAGTCAAAGGCGGTCGATGAGTAGTAGGTCCAACCATACATGTAGCACCATCGTTTGCAATATAGTAGGCATGTAATTATTAGGAACGGTAAATTTTTTTGTATTCACTACCAGATGGATATTAAATGCAGTTGCAATGCTACGAGGTGGGGGGCGTGCCCCCTATGATTTCATAAGTGATAAAAAAAAAAGAAAGAAGAGTATATTTGTGAGGGAAGAAAGGGCAGGGTCATGCAACTATATAATAGTCCTATTCAAAACGTGAATGACACCCACCCGTGGGCCAAGGATAAAAGCAGAAAATACTTGCCCACCCCTGCCCCCCCCCCCCCCTCTCCATTTCAAAATACCCTGGTACAACCCCTCTTTGAATTTTTTGTCCTTTTTTTTCTCTTCAGAAAGTAACAAGAAAATAGTGTGAGAAAATCCACCATCCAGAAATGGCTACTGCTCAGAGAACAGCCAATAAAAAGAAGAAGGCTGCTCCGAGGGTAGCACCTACACTCGACCCCAAGGCAGAGATAGAGAGGCCTCCCTCTGCAGCGTCACACAACTGTAAGTGAATGGTTCCCTGATATTAAGTGAAACTCTGTTGCAATGTCTATGTTCAATGGAAACATGTGATTTATACTCTTCTTCTCACCATAAACTAGTTTTAGAGCTGCCAAGTAAATTTAATTTCTTTGATTTAAACAGAATTTGAGGAGAAACCAGGGGGGCATTTCATCAACATTTGTTGTCTGACAAGTTGTCAGAACTACATCTTTCCTTGATATTGATTGGCTGAGAAGTGTCGTTACTATGGCAACTGTCAGATAAAACAGACCTTGTCAGATAAAACATCCGATAAGTCCTCTCATGAAACGCTCCCAGTTTCCTGCAAAATGAAACTTTTTTTTTTAAATTTTAAGAAAAAGTTAAGAAAAAGTGATTCTCTAGGCAAAGTTCTGGGGAGTGTTTCATGAAGTGCCTTGTCAGTGATTTATTCTTACAAATTTGCTCTCAGCCAGATGCTAGGATTTCAGTAGCTTATAACAGTTGTCAGTAAAAATTACTGACAAGACACTTCCTGAAATGCTGCCCTGATGTTCAGTAATTAACAATTTCTGGTGAATGTTGTCAGCTCCTTGTTGGTTTATTCAAGTCGTAATCTGAAACAACATGTTGAAATGTTTTTGCTTTGTTTTTCAATTTAAGATCGATTGGGAAAATTTGGCAATATGTTCATGTAAAGTATTCGTACATGTGCATTTAATATTGTCTGAATCAATGAAGCAATGCTATGAACCTGTACAGATACCAATTGCATTATTCAACATGCAGAGATGTCAGTGGGATCAAAAATTGATGGATGTCCCTTGTAGATATTGCTATTCTCAAGTCATACTGATCCATTATAAGATGATAAATAAGTTCCAATTATTATATACCCTCATATTTAATGTTATCCACTGTACTCTTAATCGGCATATAATCATCATCATGTAGTTGAGATATACGCTGTATATATATATATATATATATATATATTTTTTTTTATGATATTTTCTCTCTTTTTTTTTTTGCAGCATGGGTAGGAGAAGACTTTGATGGAGAAGGAGAGATAGATAGAGTTTCAACTCCTGTACAGAGACTTGCACCGGTATCAGGCAGTCTGACATCAGTCAGAGAATTTGAAAATGATAGGTTGACAAATGTGAGTGGTTTTCTTTTTTCTTCGGACTTTTTAAAGTGCAGAAGTATTGCTTGACATTTTTTGTCTAGTGGTGATATAATTTAAGTAACCATTGACACCATGTGAAGGGGGGGGGGGGGAGCTTGTACAAAGTACAAGGTCATCATGCACATCTTGAACCATAGAGCGCAGTATTTTATTTAGTATATTTCATCCCTGGTTTTTCCTGCGGGGCATATATTTAAGAAACAAGTACATAGATATACCACATGTAAAATAGTGATCCTCTGTGTACGTCATCAGAACACAAATTAGACTAAAGGCAAACCTCTGAAGACTAATTCTCATTTTTTTCTGGTTTGAACAGGGTAATAGGCCTCTGTCGCCAAGGGCCACCAGCCCAGTCAATCGTCCCCTTTCACCAAGGGCCCCCAGCCCAGGAAACCTGTTAGATCGACCTACAACACCAGCAGTGGAAGACTCAGTCCGCTGGATGGCATCATGGGGAAAAAGAAGGCAAAGGTCACGCCCACAGAGGAGGACCTACCGAATGTTGACCCAGCTGGTCCTGTGACTCACACTCCAGAGCCTATGGAAGGTTAGTTATAGCAGATGACATTCAGGACTAAAATGTCTTCTATGTATGTAGGTTATCTAAAAAGAAATAATTAGCAACTCACTGTAGTTTAAAAGCATTTAACCATCATACAATGTATGATGAAACATCTGAATTTGGTTTGTGCCTTTATAATAAATGTGGAAATGAAATTCACAACTTTAATGATGAATATATGTGCAAGTTTACAACAAACATTTTATAATGAATGTGCATGTACACATACATGTATGTTTAGCAGATGACAATTTTTGTGAATTGCAAACACAATTGTAGAGGAGAGTATGACATCAATCAAAATGATGTCTGTATGATAAGCAAACAGAAGATTAAGGCATGCACATTAGTATTATAATGCACTAGATATCTTTTTATTCTTGTTCCTAAACAGCATGGAGTGATCACAGTATGGCTGACCTCAACGACGATGCAGGACATCATCCTAAACTGCCCACAAAACTCGCACTACCTCTAGGACACGCACCCCCGGTGAGGGAGGGCATACAGGGAGTGTACCTAGCATGCACTCTGTTATCAGTGTAAGGAGGCATCAGATGATCACAAATGGACGTCATGGAAGGTCGAAGGTCAGCTGCTGTCATACCCTCTACCAGTGCAAGACATGAGAGAAGGTTAGTTTGACAGCATGTTAAAGAAGGATCACTCGATTTGACCATTGACTCATGATTGTTTACTTTCTCATTCAATAACCACACAATATAATTTATCATTTATTAAGTCTGTATTTTAGAAATTACTCAGAATTACCCCCCAAAATGAAACCAAGGCATGAATTGAATGTCAAATTGCTGTTTTCTTACAAATGAATTTTTCTTCAACTATTTTAATCCAATTCTCACAGACAATCGGGCCTAATCCCACCACATCTCGCTCCGTATGAAACCCCTCCCCAGTTGGAGCATGAGCAGCAGGCCTATGTCCCGTTTGTCTACGCTAGGGACTGCATCGCGAGGGTCATGG